>JANIPN010000003.1:12494091-12506805 GCA_027478595.1 Erythroxylum anguifugum
ACGCGTAGGAGAAATAAGTTCAAGCATGGTGATTAGGTAGCATGGGCACACTATGGAACTATTGTAAGTAAATTTTTGGATCGTTATGAGCATGTAGATGAATTGATGATGTACATATGGATTCAAAGATGAAAAACAAATATAACCCTTCAAGGTTACACACACGCTCAGGTTTCACGATTAAGCTCAAGGCGTCATAAGTAAGCAAGAGAGTTGGGTTCCGGAAACGGGATCCAACAAATTGTCCCTTATCCGATGAGGATATAGGGCTCATTACATATAGTGAGCTTTAGGCTCTTAATCACTGTTTGAGCTCGAGGCTCTTTTCACTCGTTGAGCTTTAAGCTCTGATCGGTGGCTACTCTAGTCATAACTGTCATTATCTAATTATGCATTCATGAATAGAATGCATGTACCACAATCAATCACATTATAAAGCACATAGGTCTTCACATTCACATTCAAGCAGCACTTTAATATCTCAATCCACATTACACAATCATCGAACCTTCTGTCCGGAATCCACAATCAAATCACATTCATTCATTATTCAAAACATAATTATAAGCAAACAATAATTGAGAGAAACTGTCTAGATTACTCACCAACTGCTCCCGAAGCTAGTGCCTTGAAGTTCCGGCAACGTCTATGGGTTGACGTTCCAGTTGCTCCTCTATAACAAATAACATACACATATATCACAATTTGTACAATCATAGGTGTTTAATAATGCACATGAATGAAATGAAATATGTACAATGCATGTTCATGACAATCCCGGGTATCATTCCATCACAAAATCATTCTCATATCAAAACTCATCTAAGTATAATTTATACTTAGGTTTATGCCTCACTAAAACTATTAAAATCTCTATTCCTTTCTCATTGACGCACTTCAGATTTTTCCAAGTCACACTTTCGGGTCTACTATTCACATTCAATCAAAAAGTGAAACTGATGTAATTTGGTCATACTCTCTTCTAGAAAAGTGTTCCTCTATGTCTTATGATTCCATTGACACCAAAATCACTCAATTTGGTTTAGTAAATAGGAAGATATACCTCAAACATTTTCGGACCGTTCTTATCCAAAAACAGTGTACTATACCCAACTTCCATATAGAAATTGAATATCTTAGAGACTGAATCAAAATTCAGCTTCTTCATATCATTTGTAGTCTTATTTCTCTAGTTTACTCCAAATTAAAAACCATCTCAATTGGAATCCTACTGATCCACATATAATCAAAACACTGAAGTTTGCTCAGTAAAAAGAATCCTATTTACACTGTTCCAACAGATTCCCACACTTTCATTTGATCAATCTTTTTCAATTCAACACCAATTACGACAAATTTTCATGGAGAGATATACAAATGTGTTATAAATCTATTGCTTCAAGAATCAAGTCATTTGAAGGTATAGAGAAGAAATATTGTCAAAGGAAGCAACCATGTTTATGTCCTCACTCCTAATGAACTTATATTGGCGCGATTGCCATAACTTTCACCAAAGATGTCGGATTGATGTCGTTTTTGGACGGTTTGAAAGAGGACTTCGAGATCTACAATGTTAATGAAGACCTCGGTGAGATTTGCCCTTAAAATGGACATGTATGTCCTTTTAACAGACATTGTCGAGCCTGGGGGTGCATTTTCACCCAAGAAGTTTCGTTTAATAGACCTAATGTCCATTTAACAGACATGCACTGGTATGAGGGTGTTTTTACACTCGAGAAGGTCTGTTTAACGGACCTAAAATTCGTCTAATGGACATTAGTGACCCAAAACTCCTTCCAAAGCCTCTCCAAAGGTTCCTACATCCATTCTAGCATCATATACACCCATAATCTTCTCAAAATCACCTCTTCTAGATCAAAACCACTTCATATCAATTCAAAAACCAACTTTGTTTAATTAAAACTTCTAATCTCCACCCAAATGATTCACCACATTCAACTACATCTCATCATTCAAAATTCCTATCCTTTTTCCATAACACATCTTATTCCTAAGTATCAAACACTTCATATTCAAAATTCATCATTTTAAGTTGATGACTACTTCATGTATACCTCAAGTTTAGCTCAAAATCATCCATACCCAATTCATATTCCCTATTTGTTCATAAACACCCAAAATAGAACACAAGCATATACATTCATTCACAATTTTGCTGTATCCAATTCTCATTTTCACATCAAAATTTGAGACTCTTAAAAGCATAATTTAAATTTGATACCTTCACAAAAAAGGTAGCCATATGTCTCTAGTTTAATTCAAATCAAGAATCAACTCATTTGGATAACTACATAACAAGTTATGTCTAAAACAAAAAAGCATATTAGTGGAAATTTTTCTGCTAACATTTTCCAGATTTTCAAACTTTCAACATTTACAACTAACTCATCTTATACCTAGATTATCTCTCCCATTTCATTTCCTCATCATTCTCTACCCAATTCAACTCAATAAATCACTCACAAACAAATCATGATCTATAATTGATCATTAACCAAAAACAGAGCATATAAACTTACCCATTCATAACCAATTTTCTACACTCATCTAAAACCCACTTTGATGATCATTCAACCTCAAAACATCTTTATACCATTACATGAATTATACTCATCTTACAAATCCAAAAACAAGACATGTACATAAATTTTTCATCACCCATTACACATACATAAACCTTGCAAAATCAAGTCATCAAATCTCAATTTACCCATCATTCTAGCTTAAATTAACCATACCCATGACATTTAAAGCATAATTTACTTGATTTAGCTCGAAACTCTTCAAAATCTCACTCAACCCTAGCTCCTAAGCATCCCACGTTCATCATCATCTTGAGGTTGAAAGGCTTGGGTTTTTGGTGAGAATGGAAGAGAAAGCAAGGTGAAAGAGTAGCATGAATGATGAGAGGGTTAGGTTTAGTGTGGGTGGAGATTTAAAGAAGTAAAACACATAAAGAAGAGGAAGAAGAGAAGCCACGAAAATGATGGAGAAAAGCTAAAATAAAACACCAATGGCCTTTAAATGAGAAGCATCGTGGAAGAACAACATAAAAACGGGAATTAAATGCTTAATGGACTTAAGGCATTGTTTGGCAAGTGACACATGTCCAAGTCTTATAGCTTAAATCCAATCTCTATTCTAATTGTCTCCCAAACTTTCAATGGTACTTGTCAATAATTCCTAAAGTCATTTATTAAAATTTCTATTGCCATGAGACAGTAAATTCTACTACCATTTAACAATTGTCTTGCCACTTGGCATTTTTTTCAGTTCAGAATTTACCCCGAATTTTTAGAAAAATTTTCCCAAAATTCTCCAAAAATTCTAAATCAACAATGACATTCTCCAAATCAATTTTCAATACAAACAAATCACAATTCTCATTAACAATCACATTTATTAACAATTATACCCGGAATGTCTATGAATGCATGTATAATTATTTTCATGTGCAAAAATTTCACTATTCACATGTATGTGTATGACACATTATGCATAAGCATGCAAATGCATTTCTAAGCTCTCATTGATCACTCAGGTTTACAATTCTAACCTCCTTGCAAGTAATGAGATGTTACAAATATAGGGAGAGTTTTGTGTATAAGTATGTTGTAAGATAAGAATGTGTTGAGCTTTTCCATTTTAAAGGTGAAAAAGAGACGGTGGGATAATTGTGAATAATAAATGGAGTTAAATGCAATAAATACAAAGAGTAGCTATAGCCTCCATGAAATTATTGTAACTTTCTACAACATATAATGACACTTACAATATTCTTTACTTGTCACAATCAAGACTGCAATAGATCCATATTTATCTTAACTATTATCAGCCTTCGTTTAATGAAACTAAATCTATCTTAGATTTATCATTTATGTCCATATCTTCAGCATTTAATTTAAGCAAACCAAGGCTGTATTGATTGAACTCTAAGATCACTATATCTGTCGGCAAAACTTATCTATTTAGACATTTCAATCTAGCTGCTTCCGCCAACATCCTTTTATGCGAAAGTTCAATCATAACACAAGAATAAAACAAAAATGGTAACATGGAAATTAAATGATTACCTTCATCATACCTCTCTCAAAAGTAATACCTTTCTAGTGTATACGTTCTCTCACTAACATGGTTCCATGGTGAATGAAGTGAATAATGCATATCTTCATCATAAAATAGTATCAAAAATCTAAACAATCAAATATTATTATATGCACCAAAGATTATGCATGGAGTCAAATATTAATAAGAATTATGTATAGAAAACAAGAAATAATTTACGAATGACTGAGATACTATATTCATTACGAACCTATGTTCATAAAAAATAAATTAAAGGTATTATATGATAAGGAGAAAGAAGAGAAAATTATGGTAAAAAACATTCCACATTACTTTTATCTATTGAAATCTCCTTTAACAGGGATATAGCCAACTGTAGTTTTAAGGATTGCGGTCTGGGTTGTTTTTATGACAAGCAACAATTTCTACAACCACAATATAACCAAAAGTTTGCAATTTAAAACCTTGCCAAACTTTAAATGTCCAACATGATAAACAATGCAATCTTTATTGGTGATAACACATGTAGTTTCAACTTAGAGAAGAGTTGCAGCGAAATGGACAAGGATCTATTGGTGTTGAATCTCCTATTAAAAGAGTTATTGATTTCACCATGTTCTTAATCTCAAGATATAGAAAACAGAAGACAAAGAATGACTAGGCCAACTGTTCACACCAAGTCTTGAGATGAAGATTCATAAGCTATAGGCCACAAAAGGGAAGAGATAATCCATGATTTTAAAGAAATAAACACACACTCATATCTTCTGTTCCTTGAGAATTTCGGGATCTGAAAACTAGGTCTCTCAATAATATCATCTGGTGTGATAGGTTTTCCACTATATGCAATTGATGCCAAGGAAGATGTTAAAATAACTCTCTTCACAGAAGCAACCATCAAACAAGATTTAAGGACATTAAGTGTGCCCTTCACTGCAAGATCAAGAATTTATGCCTAAAACATTACATGAACATATTGAGTTTAGTCCAGCATAAAAGTCTCTAACATATTTTATCAATCACAAAGCCTACACACAATTCTATATTACAAGAAGCTAAAAGGCACTCTGAAAGTATAGTAGAACTATACATTCAATATAATTTAGTAAAGGCTATAGAAGAAGGTATAGTTGATAAAAACCTGTGGATCGGTGGGACTGAAAATCACAAGGGATGTTGTGTGAAAGACACATTCACTCCCAGAAACTACATAATCAAAAGACCCTTCTTCCAACAAGTCAATTTTGAATATATGAAGTCTTTCCTTAGCTCCATTGAGAGCAAGCAAGTGTCGAGTTCTATTTGAGTGGTCTGAAGCACAAACAAATGCAATTTAACAAGAACTCTGAATGAGACATTAGACTGAATAAGCAAGAACCGATCAAGAAGCCCCGCTTCGTCTTTTTTTTTAACCTTAGATTTCTTCTCCATAACAACAACTTTCTTCTACAATTTCAAGAATCTTCCAACTCTTCCATTACTATTCGATAAATCTCTCAATGCTCATCTCGTGAAGTTAACTTTCTCTTTGTTTTTCACCATTCCTCTTTCGCCAAACAATGACCGGTGACTGGCGATTTGGTGGAGATGTGAGAGCCAATGAAAGGAAGGAAGATTCAAGAGAACCCTAAATGAGAAATGAGACCGAAAGAGTAGAGAATAAAGTGAGGGCACAATCATCATTACGCACAATTTTAATCAACTAAATACCCTAAATGCTCCTGTAGAGGAGCTTTTAAAAAATCAACTAGGTGGGTTGAAAAGTGAGGGCACAATTATCATTAGGCATAATTTTAATCAGCTGAATACCCCAAACACTCCTGTAGAGGAGCTTTTAAAAAATCAGCTGGTTGGGTTGAAAAATGAGGGCACAATCGTTATTAGGCACGATTTTAATCAGTTGAATACCCTAAATACTCTTGTAAAGGGGCTTTTAAATTGAACCAACTCATAACCAAATAAGGTTAATAGCTTTTTAATATGGTCAAACAAGTAATTTGGATCAATTAGCTAAAAAATAGTAGATAAATTATTTACCAAAGGAGCCCTAGTGTTGTCAATCTTTTATCACATCTCCTAAAGTGATAAAAATTTATAATATTTCAATATTATTATAGATATCATGATACCGTATAAAAATTACATGACACGCAGGACTTATTTATTTAAAGTTAATTATTAAAATATTTTTATAAAATATACAAATTTAATAAAATAATCTATGTGTAAATATAATTACTCTAATTAATTAATTCATCTAACCTAACTATATTCTTTGTTCATGGGATTTCCCTTTAAATAGGCTATCACCGCCGATGATGTTGATGAATCAGAGAGGTATCACCGCCACCCTTGCTTTTTTGTCACCTACAGTGTTTATAACGTTAGATGTCGTCGCCTTTCCTTAGCTTTAGCAGTCACCAACTGCATGCTACTTCCGTCACTAGGAGCTATTCTCTAACTACGTTGCCTTCTCTTGCTGGAAATGTCATTTCCTAGGAAATGCCTCTTGTTGCACCTACTTCTTAAATCACAAACACCCATTCGGGCAAGGAGAAAAATAGAAGACAGCCAAACCAGAACCTCCAGACTTCTGTAAATAATTTCTTCCATTGAATCCAGCTTAGCAACAATCCTCTAACATCATTTCAAATCATCCTCATCTACACCCTGTGATGGTCGGGAGAACCACGGTACACAAATTAAGACAACTCATAACCACACAACTTCTTTGATAGTTATGGGTTTCCAAAACTCACATGTTAACAATCCCAGAAGCCAGAAATTTAGTTGTATTAATTTTTGGCAATGAAGTGTGGAAAATTTATCGAGGTTGAACAAACCATTACAGATCCACATGAACACTTCTATTCCTGAAACTTTCTTATGGTAAAGAAACCATTAATGAAAATTGGTAAATGTTATGAACTATAGTGACGGAGGATCCGCACTTCATTGACGACACAAGCAATGGTGGTAGGGGCGCCTCTCTAATTCAAAGGGAAATCCATAAACCATAAATTTAGTTTGTTTTTTTTAGTAAACTATGATAATACTTATTATTGGAGATCTGAAATAACAACATCAGTAGCAAAAGAGGAAGGGACAGATCCTCACACCTTCCTATCAGACACAGAAAGAGCTGCTCCTGTAAGCACGTGAGCAAGCTCGTTCGCTGACCTACGAATGAAAGTAATATTCAGCCTGCCAATTGACAAAAGCAAGGCCTTACAATCCAAAATAATGTTACCAAAATAGCCTAATAATGTAGAGCTCGAATTCATTGCCTCACATAAAAGTTGAGAGTCACTCTCAATGAACATATTAAACAAGTTATGATCCTTTAACCACAATAACACTTCCTTAAGAGCCAAGCCTTCAAAGAACAAAGGATCAACAACCCCATCAAACCGTGTCGCCATCACTATTTCTGATCACCCAACCACCCCCGCCGCTTGCTCCTACCACATCCACAAACCCATCCAAATTACATTTAACGACCGCCCTCGGAGGTTTGCTCCACCTCTATTTCGCCTTCCCCTCCCCCAAAGTTTCTTGATTAACCACCAAATGTGACACTCTTGCCACATTCCTGACGCCGCTCGTAAGAGTTGGTCCTCTAATAAAAGCTCTTGTCTACAAACCGCACAATTCCTTCTTTTCTAAATCCACCACAAAACAATCACCACCCTACAAATATCTTCCTTACTGGCCATTATCTGAAGTTGACTGAACCACTCCCAAATAGACTCAACACCTCCGAACCAACCTACACCCAACCGTAACCACACATTTCTTGCAAAATTATATGAAATGAAAAGATGAGTATCAAACTCCTGATCACCTCCACAATTAGGACATATATTCACAAGCTGTGCCCTTTTCATTTGGAGATTACACAACGTAGGAAGTGACATCGTAAACACTTGCCACAAGAACGAGCAGACCTTCGGGTGGACTTCTAACTTCCAAACTCTCCCCCAATCTATCCCAACCCAACACAAATTTTCTTCAATCGAACTCCGAATCATTCGGCATCCTTCCTTTACCATATAAAAACCTCTCAAACTCCATTTCCAAAACCACCCATCCTCCCTCTCCCTACATAATGGAATGCATTTAATCAAATTCTGGTCTGTTTGATTAAACACTTCACCTAACACCTCCGCATCCCACCTTAATGAACCCATCACTATTAAATCCTCCACCATAGTATCGTATCTGCTTGACGTATTCGTAGTCTAAACATAGGGGTTATCAGCAATCAACCAAGGATCACCCCAGATTCTAGTGTTTTTCTTGTCAGCAATATGAATCCTACAACCTTCCCTCAATACTTGCATACATTCTCTAATACTTCACCACACCAACAAAGGATTCAAACCCAAACTAGAATAAAAAAAGGAGGAATTTGGAAAATACCTGGTCTTTAGGATCTGAGATGCCAAAACATTCAGGTAGAGTAATAAATGCCAGCCTTGTTTCGCCAGCAAAGAGATGTTAAAGTCCCTAAGCTTTTTAAACCCCAAACTGCCTCCCTTGTTATGAACGCATAACAAATCCCACATCATCCAATGGATGTCTCGATCTCTTCCCCCTTTCCCTAATAAAACTTACTCATCAACTTTTCATTCTTATTACAGATTGCCAAAGGAAGTAAGAAAACTAACATCAAATAATTAGGGATAGTCTGCGCAACAGAGCGTAAAAGAACTTCTTTCCCCGCTCTCGACAGCATCCTTGATTTGCAACTGGTCAATTTACGCTGCACTTTTTCCACCATATAATTAAACACCTCCACTTTATTCCTCCTTATCACTGTCGGCATACCCAAATACATTCCATAGTCCTCCACCACCTTCTTCTCTAACATATTAGCAATCTACCCACGTAAATTATGGTTCACATTCTTATTGAATGAGATACATGACTTCTCGAAACTGATCATCTGGCCCGATGTCAACTCATATTTTTGCAAGCAGCCTCTGACAGTTTCAGTCTCTACAGTAGTCGCCCCAAAGAACAAAAGCTATCATCAGCAAAGAACAAGTGCGAGATCCTCAGGGCACCACGGGCCACCCGACATCCTTTTATATTACTGTCCCTCTCCTCCTTTCTCAACAAAGCTGACAATCCTTTGGCACATAGAATAAACAGGTACAGTGACAATGGGTCTCCCTGACGAACCCCCCTCTGCGGCTTTACCTTCCTAATCTCCTCCCCATTTAATAAAATGTTGTACTTGATAGATTCTACACATAACATGATTCGACTCACCCAAGACTCCGTAAAACCCAATTTGAGCATAATTCACCAAAGAAAATGCCACTCCACCCTGTCATAGGCCTTACTGATATCAATTTTCAATGCCGCAACTCCCACCGCCCCTTGTGACTTCCTTTTCATATAGTGTAGGACCTCCTACAAGATGACGATATTGTCTGCACCCATCCTTCCCGGCATAAAACCACTCTAAACATCCGTAACCACCTTATTCAACACACTTCGGAGCCTATTCGCTATAACCTTAGCAATGATTTTGTACAGCACATTACGGAGTGAGATAGGCCAAAGTTCAGCCACGCTCTGGATTTTTCTTTTTTGAAGTAAGTACTAAGTTAGTACAATTAAGACCTTCCGGTAGGATACCCTCCCGGAAGAACAACCTGCATGCCGCAAGAACCTTAGCTTTCACTGTTGGCCAATAAGTCCCAAAAAAACATGGATTAAATCCATTAGGACTCGGTGATTTATCATGATGCATAGAGAAGACCGCCTCGCGAACCTCCTCCTCAGTAATATCAGCAATTAACATAACATTATGATCCTCCGACACCTTAAAATCAACACACTCCAGAATCTCCTACATAACACCTGCGCCTGACGTAAATAAATTGAAAAAATATTCCACCACCAACTTGGAAACTTGTGCTTGGTCTTCCTGCAGGACATTACTAGCATCTCTCAAAGTGCCAATGTAATTTAGTTAGGTTAATTACATTTAAGATTATATTATATTATATTTAACTTTATAGAAATATTTAATAATTTTAATAAATTAATTTATTTGACAGTATAGGACTCATAATAATATTAAAATATTATATATTTCTTTCACATCATTAATGATGTGACAAAAAACCAAAGTTATATTTCCATCACCTTTTTTATTAACGCAAGGTTTTATTTAAATATTTTTAAAATAATACAATTTAATTTAAACACTAAAAAACATTAAATTTTAATTTGTGCAAACCTTATGATTATTTTTACCCTTTTACCCCTTCTAAAGTTAATAGTGCTGTTAAGGAACTGGTTGTCATACTCTCTAAGGAATAAAAACATATTATAATGTACAGATAAAAGAGACAAAGGTGTTATGTGAATGAAATAAAATTTTAAAAATAATTTCCAAAAATTACAGAAAATTTGTAGTATTTAAGTTTAAAAATTTTCTAAATTTTGTAAAAATAATTATAAAATAGGTACAATATAAATATATTACGTTGACTAATCAAATATTATTAATATGATGAATAAATTCAATTTTTCAATTGAACCAAAATTATTTAAAATAGACTCAAACAAATAATTTAAAAGTTAAATTGCATTGTCATATAAAAATATTTTATTAATTTATGTGCTATGTTTATGGCACATATGTTTTACCACTTTTTTCTAATAGAAATTTAAGAGAATTGTTTTTGGGAAAAGGTATGAATTTCCCTCTAACATTTTCTAAAAATTTTATGTTAGTCTTTACCACTATCTATAGTATCACGTTACACCTTAATGTTTTCAAAATAGTACTGGTAGTAACTTAAATCCTAACAATGTTAAAATTTTGACAATTTTAGTGTGTGAGTCAAATTTTTAACCTATGTTATATTACAACTAAGACAATTTAGACTTATTAGTTACTGATGTAATGTTAAAAATAATTTCTTCAAATATTGACTAAAGGTATGATTTTCACCTTACCATTTCACAAAAGGTCTAAAAAAGCTTCTATTATCATCTCTGTTACTACTTTGAGGGTGTTGAATATTATTTTAGTAACGTTAGGTACAATGAATAATATTTTAGTAACGTTAGGGTGGAAACTGATACTAGAGATAACAGTAAGGACTTACTCAGATTTTTTGTAAGACGTTGAGATGTAAATCACACTTTTATAACGAAAGTTTAATAGAATTTTGTCCTAAAAATATAAAACTATAAATTTTTTGTATTTTATAAAATCATTTATTTTTAATTTATAAGTACATAGTTAATGAAGTCTGGATTTAAAGGTCTAACGTTAGGATTATAATGTTTTTCTTTAGAAATTTTGTTCTCAAATATCTATAAAACCAAATGTTAGAATCTTTTTCGACGATTAAGTCAATACAAACTAGAAAAAAAGAAAAAGACATATCTTAGAGAGATAAATGGGCATGTAAGAAGTGACTAGGTTACCAAGAACAATGATTGCTTTTTATATTATCTTGTGATTGCGTGAGATTGTGACATTTATCTCAATCTTGTATGAAGTTTGGAGACTCTTGGTTCAATGCATTTTATGTTAAGCTTTGGTCCTTGTTCATGTTTTTATATATATCATTTACCTCCTGAGTTTTGACCTTATATCTGCTTTGAGGTTCGAAACTCCCTTTGATTATAATTTGACAAGCATGTTTGAACTCTCAAAACTGTTGGTTTATGCCTTACAACCAATCGCTTTGGTTGTAGTTTAGTGACAAATTATTTAAAGGCATTCTTTATCTTATACAGGTTTAGATGTATATGATAAAGTCCAAAAGATAATTGTGCATTACAAATGAATTTATAATGAGATTATAATTATGAGATTCATATAGCATTTATGTATTATTCATAAATGTTCCTAGTCATTGTTCTATTAAGATTAGACATTAATAGAATGTCAAAAGACTAACACATATTTTGTTTTTCCTTATGAAGGAAGTGGTTGATATCATAGGATAAAGTATAGAAATACTTAAATAAATGTGTGGGTGCTTGTTAGAGAATAAGTTAACTGAACAGACGTGATATGAGAAATCTATTTGGAACATTACTTGTATGTCTATGGAATTCTCACTGTGATGATTGGATAAGTGATCCTTTGATTTGAGGTCACCAAAGTTATCTTGTATAGGGATTGCTATGTTTTGATATTATTTATGACTTATTTAATCATGGGTTGGTCAAACGATAGCCATTAGATATAGCATGAATTATATGGAGATAGTTGTGTGATTAAGATAAGATTCATCACCTTAAAGTAATTAGGGAGAATGTTTCGTTGTTCTCAATTAGTATTGATTTAAGAAATCCTTGACCAAGGCATAATGACGTTTTGTAAATAGTTTACGTTCATTAATTGAATCGATAGCTGATGGCCATGATTAGACTCAAAATAGAGTAGACATTAATTCCATGCTCTATGTCTAATCAGAACATTGTATGATGAAAGGATTGTATTATACGGAAAAATCATGCACAGAAAGGTTAGTCAAAATCACTTTAACATTCCTAAATATTTGAATGGTCATGATGCATTGCTAGACATCAATCTTGATCTATGGTTATAAATTATTTAATTAGAGAATTAAAGGTAAATTAAAA
>JANIPN010000003.1:12557961-12573125 GCA_027478595.1 Erythroxylum anguifugum
ATTATTTTAATTAATTAATTAGCTTTTATCTTAATTAATTAAAGTTATTAATTAATTATATTTTATATTTTAATTAATTACATTTTAATTATATTTAATTTAAAATATTTAATTAAAAATTAAAAAATTAATGTTGGGAGGAATCAATCCCATTCCTCCCATACATGGAAGGTATGGATCATTAACTAAAACTTAGGTATGAAAAAACTATTCAATCAATCATAATAACTAACCAACTATTACCATTCATTCCATTCTCATTGATTTATTCCCATACCCTTTAACCAAGCACCCCTAAGTGAAATAAAAGTTAAATAGTTACAAGAGACAGAATTCTAGAACATAAGAGTTAAGGAGATATTGGTAAGTAATTAGCTAAAATATAGGAAGTGGGCGGTTGAAACAAAAATTACTTAAGGATGAGAGGACTATAAATTCATTAGCACTACGAGAAAGAATCGATGACAACAAAATTTTTAGAATAGTACAATACAAAAAAGAGACTTGATGTATTTAAATGTATCCAGTCTTTTAATATCTCCTTTTCATGATAATGCTATAATAAATATGTAGAACCTATAAAATTATTATTTATGATAAAGAGATCAATTGTATTTTTCAAAATTGATCAATATCATTATCTTATTTGTGTTTTTGTCTATATTAGTTTGTGCTTTTTCACATTGAGATCCTTGAGAATCAAATTATAAGTTTAAGAAGAATAATCAAAAAATTAATTGAATTTTATATTAAAATAGTAATGTTTAAATTATTTAAATTGGGCCCAAATAGAAAAACTTGAACCCGATTAACTCTCCAGCCGAATCGGCGTCGAAATTAAGAATTATTGGCCCGGCCCGGCCCTCTATCACCAATGCTAACTTGGGCATGGATAATAACAGTACTGTAATTGCTTTATTTAAAAGAGCCACCGTTCCTGCTTACGATCCGATGTTGGTAGATTTCTCCTGAATCGTCTTTGAATTTTCTAATCAAAGTCTTCTCTCACTAGCAAAGCTCATTTCGCCACGACCGACCATGTCGTTCACAGGAGCCTCCGTCGGCGGCGGCACCGATGCTGCCAAGCAGTTCTTTTGTCACCAGTGCAACTTTATGGTCACCATATCAATTTCTCCATCCTCCGATCCATCATGCCCCTTTTGTCATGACGGATTCATCGAAGAATGCGAAAGCCCTAGTCCTAACCTCGATTCTCATGGCCAAAATAGCCCTTTCAATGTCGCCTATCAGGACCCCTTCTCTTCTCTGTTACCTCTTCTCTTCTCATCTGCATCGCCGGCTTCGATTGATATCCAAAACCCTAATAACATGTCTGACCCCAACGCGTTCAACCCCCTCGATTTCCTTAGGAATCATCTCCAGAACCTGCAATCCGGTGGCGCTCGCATTCAATTCGTGATCGAGAATCACCCTTCTGATCGCCTTCCGACGAACCTCGGGGACTACTTCATCGGGCCAGGGCTCGAGCAGTTAATTCAACAACTGGCTGAAAATGATCCGAATAGGTATGGGACGCCGCCGGCGTCGAAGTCGGTCATCGATGGGCTGCCGACGATAAAGATTACTGAGTCGCTGGACTTGGAGATGAATCAGTGTGCGGTTTGTAAGGACGAGTTCGAGAAGGGAGTGGAGGCGAAACAAATGCCTTGCAAGCATATATACCACAAAGATTGCTTGATTCCATGGCTTGAATTGCACAACTCGTGTCCGGTGTGTCGGTATGAATTGCCTACCGATGATGCTGATTATGAGAGCAGGAGGCGTGCCGGTCAGGGAAGCCGAGGTGGTGATGGAGCCAGAGATGAGGCTGGGGAGAATCGGACGGTTGAGAGGCGGTTTAATATCTCGTTACCATGGCCTTTTGGTAGACAAGGATCCTCGAGCGACGGTGGTGGGTCTGGTGCTGATGGCCAAAACAACGCCTGAATATTCTGGTTTCAACAATGTGAGTGTTTTTGTATCTTGTTTGTTTATATGGTGTTTTTCTCTTGATGAATAATTGATTAAATGCATGTTCGAAGAACATGGGGCATTCTATCGGCCTTACAGTAGTAGAAGCATCATACTTTTTTGAAGATTTCTTTTTCTTTTATGCAGATTACCATGGGAATAAGTTTCTTTTTAGTTTACATTTTAAGAGAATCTTGCGCCATATATCCTTAGTAAATGGGGAACCAAAACTTGCGTGATATTGATACTCTAAATCGCCATTGCAGAATGAACAAGAAGGGTTTGCTAGAATCACGCTGCTGTGTTAACCTTTCTTTCTTTGCTACACTATTGATTAAAATCTCTTTCATCTGAGTTTCCACCAATCTATTATAATAGAGATCCATTGAATGCTATTGAGATAACCAGATTCTGTCCTCCAGCTTAATGAGTTACCATATTTGAAAAGTTAATCAAGTTCTTTCTGTTATATCCATATGTATGAGATCTAGTTCTTTTTTCCCAAAGCCACCTGTACTTCTTGATTTAATAATCAATAGCTATATGTCCCCCAGGATTTTGGCCTGATTTTGATTTTCAACTTTTTGATAGCTAATCCATCGTCATGCTTGAGTGTACTAGTTTTTTATAGCCACTTTTCCTCGGTTGGTTAATTCAACGTGTCATCTCTCCTAAAGAAATTCTACTTTATGCTATGATGCGTTGATGATGCAGACAAAATGAAAATACAGGAGTTATGGATGCTAAGATATTAGAGTTTATTAGTAGCAATCTAATAACAATGGCAGATGTTTGTCTGAGTAGTTATAGATCCTGGAAAAGTTTGTCTACAGTTTGCAAGACAGCTAGGTTTAACTTTCCCCATGGAAGGGTAATGCTTGGGAACCTGACAGTAAATATACCTTACATAAAGCCTATCTAAGAAGTAACTGTGATGAAGTTGAAACAGCCCCAGTGAAAAATATTACACATCTGCTTGTATGGAATACAAGTCCTGAATGTCTAGAACTTATTCAACTCTTGACCAACATCATTCTGTACACTTGAACTTCCATGATAAAAATTGTTAAAAGTTATTAGAACCCATGTGTGTAACATCAATTTTACAGCAATGTGGATAATAGGGGGATAGCCAACTATAGTTGCTCAATTTACTTCCCTAGAGAGGATTTCCATCATAAACAGGTAGGCGACGATGGGTCATTTGATTGAAGACCTCTGACAATAGGGAAATAACTAAGATGAGTATTAATTTCCGCATAACAATTTCTGAGACTATAGAGTTTTTAAATTGGCTACGATGGGTAGGAGATTTGTTGCTTTCAAGACAACATGGATTTATGTCAGCTGACTGAATTAAATGCCTTCATTAGATTCACTTATATAGCAGATCTAGGTAAGATACTAATCTATTATAATTTTTGACAAGTTCATAAGCTAGGGGAACATTGTGCTGTCTTTGTGCTTAAACAAAAACAGATTGAGATAGTGGGTCGGGATGCAGACAATGATCAATTCGTGCCATATGAAACACGTGATTAGATAAATTAGTCTAGTTTAAAGCATAGGGAAACTTACAATTTGTTGCACTTTGCTGTGGGATTTACTTTTCCAAATTGACTAACCTCAAACTTACAGAGATTTGATAACATGCTTAATTTCCAGATATTGCCCTCCCCCCATTATTTGACTTCTATATCTTCCCTCATAACTTAGGGTTCCACTTCTTAATCTCGATAGTTTGTGATCAAGCTGGTGGTTTGAAATAAGCATGTTGAAAAGTTAAACCCCTTTTAACGTTCTGATACCTCCATAGTGATTACACCTTAAGTTCAACTGTGAAGACATACTAGTGAAATACATACTAGTGAGAAGCATTACACCAGATTGAATCTCAACACGTACATAGGCATCTCCAGTTTGACCATCATGATGCTAACCCTTCTAAGTGGTTAACTCTGGCTGTGTAGCTTAATGGTCTTTTCTTATATAGCCCAACCTGGTTATATCTAATTCTCACCTAAAGAGGAATATATTGCATATCCAGATGTAGTAGCTTTAACCAGGCTGCCTTTTAAAGAGAATCAGACGAATATTTGAATATGCTACAGACCATTTTCACTGGCCAACTGCCTTTATTTCTCATTAGAGATCAGAGATATTGAGTTACTCGGTCCTGTCTTGTTTGCTGGATTTTTGGTTTAGCAATTCTAGAAATGGATCCATACCAGGTGCATGACTCAGAAATGAGTCTCTTAGTTCCTGAAACTTCATGTCTTGTGTAGGTCTCTTTGTATTTTTCTTTGACCAAATTGATAATTGGATGAATTTAGGAGAAATAAGAATCCATATATAATATCTTTGTATAGACTCCAGGTGCATGACTCAGAAATGAGTCTCTTAGTTCCTGAAACTTAATTTCTCGTGTAGATCTCTATATTCTGCTTTGACCTAATTGATAATTGGATGAATTTTGGAGAAATAAGAATCCACAGATAAATATTTTTCTATAAACTTGGAAGACCTTCACAGATACATGCTAAAGTTCTTTTCTCATGCTTTTCTTTCTCTTCTAAATATTTTTTTAAGTAGCAATATGCGTATGTTTAGTCGCACATTTTTATATACATTTTTTATCGATTCTCTGATGTTTGACCTTATTTAAGCTTGGACGTGGATAGCCTTATTCATTTTTAAGATGAAGTTCTCTTTTGCTTGGATGTGAATGGCCTTATTCACTTGTAAGATGAAGTTATTTACAGCCTTATTAACTTGTAAGATGAAGTTATCTTTCTTGCATGTCGAGATAGGAAACCGGAAAAGTCTGAAAATAATCTTTCATGGTCGAGCTTAGTGAGGAATAGTTTTATCCAGAGCTTCATTAAGGGCCAATGGTTTTGATATGCTGGATATTATCCTTCCTGTATTCCTGTAAACTCCCTTATGTGCAAGGAACCCTGTTCAATGGCATAAGCGTAAAATGAGATTTGACTGCTTTTTGTAGTAGAAATTGTATGGAGACACCAAGCACAGTTCGTAAATTGATTTTGGTTTTCTAAAAGGGTGTGTGGTCTTGATGGAGGAGCATCCTTAAAATTGAAGTACTGGTGTAGGAAAAAAGTGGTTTTTTGATAAGTGAGATACAGTATGAAGCTCATAAGTAAGTTAGTTTTGTTCTCTTTTTTTTTTTTTTTTGAGGTAGAGCCTTGGAGCAATTGGTAAAAGTTGCTCTTTTGTGACCAAAAGGTCACAGGTTTGAATCACGGAAATAGTTTCTTCATAAAAAAATAAATACTAGGGAAAGGCTTCGTACACTAATGACCCTCCTCAGACCCTCGCAAAATGGGGAGTCTTGTGCATTAGGTACGCTGACTTTGACTTTGATTTTTTAGTTTTGTTCTTTTTGATATTATTATTACAATTGGTTGGTTTGTTTGACTACTTCCAAACTTTGTTTCAACTTTCAACAAGGTTGGGGGATTTTCAGCTCCAGGTAATAAATTGAAGTCAGTTGTGGTTATTGATTCCAGTTTCTGTTGGTGATGGTAATGACTACTGATATATAGTTGATGCTTTTACACCAAAAGAAAAAAATTCTGTAAATTTAGTTGCAATTCTGAAGTGTTCTCAACTAGTTTTCTGAGTCAGTCTATGGAATAGGGCTTGGAGTTGGCTACTTCTATTCATAAAAGATTTGCACTTGCGTTTTACTACGTAAAACGAATGATGCCATGCCAAAGTGAGTTCTAAGTATTCCATGTCCATAAGTTTGGCGACTATATTGTAAGTCTGTTCATGATGCGAGATTATATTTCATATCTAAATATTTTCAATATGCTATGGAGGTAGTAAGAGTTGCTGACGTCAGGTTTCATACTCATCGTGGGTAGATGTGCATTTTTTGTTCTTCGTTGACTCTGTATTTGTCAACTTTTGCAGCATATTACCTTGTGGTAAAAGGAGGGAGCCAAATCTCTGAAAGGAAAGCTTATTTGGATATGATGGAAACTGGGAAGCGACGTTTTATGTAAATCTAAGGAGCTGGAAAGGAATGCCGACGCTGTGTGTAAAATTACATATTAAAAAAATAGTGGAAATTACACATTTAATTTTTACTCAATCTGGTAGTTTTGTATTTTATGATTTACAGATCCAGTATCATACATTATCGATTCTTTTCCTTTTTCAAGGTTGTGCTGTTCTTGTTTTCGCTTTTTTCTCCACCCAATTCTTGATTTTATTTTAGACCCCAGGTTGCAATTCTACCTTTTGAAATTGCTTTACAACTTCCAAGTATCAATCCTCATTACCTGCCTCTGGAAAAGTGTGTTCTTTGGGCATCAACAAGAACATAAATACCCTCGTAAGTGATTCCTCTTGGGCTAGCATTTGTTACCCACGTAGATCGTCTGAGGTGCCTTGGATACTCTCCAAATATAGGCGAGAAACTTACCTTAATACTTGGTGAAGCACCCAAAAGTTTTTGAACAATCATTTATGAAATGTTGGTGTGGTGATGAAACTACAAAGCTGGTGGCAATTGAAAGTAAGTGAAAGATCTGAAGATTAACGGTTGAAAAGATCTGAAAATAAGTGATTGAAAATCGGTGGTTGCTCAATTAACGTGGCAAAAATATTCATCAATTACCCAAATTCAAGTATTTGTCACCCCACAATTGATTGTTATCATAATTAGACATCGCCATATATGCCTTCTTACTCAGCCAATTGTTTTTGTATTGAATATAAGAGAAAGATGACCCTCTCCTATGCCTTGTCATGACCCCTTTTTAAATGGATGTAAGGAACATTTGCAGGGTTATTTTAAGATGGTTGGCTTTGGATTACACGACTTGCAGGGTAGTTTTCATATTTTCTTTTAATGATATTCGAATTGATTATTGTAATAAATTGGTTTGATGTAGAAAACTTCCTTCACAATGTATACATTAGTAGTTATTGGGTTAATCGGAAGCCTCTTTTCCATATATTTTTTATTAAATCAATCTACATTGTTATATGCATGATTAGAGAGAACAAAAACTGTAAGAGTAGAAGCTTTTAATATGGGAGAGACCTTTTTTTTCTTTATTTATAAACTTCCTGTTATATATATCAATATATATATATATATATATATATATATCTTTAGCATTTAAAAATTGTTAATAATATCCTATAATTTTAGTTCTATAATACCCTAATCTCCTCCTATTAATTTTTGTTAAAAATTCTAACCATACACTCTAAATGACATCGTTTTTTACACGTGACACTACACATAATACTACACAATATTGTTTTGAAATTCATAATTAGATTTTGCATCAAAGTTGATAATACACTACAACCAAGTAGACATTTAGCTATGTTTTTTTGTGGCGTTTCAAAAATCGTCTCTAAAAGCGACCATATTACGACGATTTTAAAATTGTCATTAAAACTAAGCATTTAGTGACTAATTATAAAAGTCACGCAAAAGGATCAACATTTGGTATTCCTAAAAATCGTCACAAAATGGTCCAGATTGGGAGACGATTTTAAATATTCGTCACTAAATGAATTTTTGGTGACGCTTTTTAAAAATCGTCACCATAATTTGGTAAATATTTAGTGACTAATTTATGAAATCGTCACCAAAGAGTTCACATTTGGTGACAATTATGTAAAATCGTCACTAAAAAGAAGTTTGGTGACTATTTTCAAAAATCGCCACCAAAAGTTTATAGACATTTAGCTACGTATTTTTCTACGTTTTTCACATTGTCGCTAAAAATAACCATTTGGTGACGATATTTAAGAAGCGTCACCAAAGGATTAACATTTGGTGACGAATTTTGTTTTGATCGTCATTAAATGGTCCACATTTAATGATGATTTCTGAAAATCATCACCAAAGGTTCCATAGTAATTTGCAACACTTATGGTGACCATTTGCCAAAATCGTTACCAAAGGGTTCACATTTTCTGAAATTATTAAACTAACATTTTAATATCTATCATAGTTAAGATATGTTTTATTGAAGATTTGTTTTAAATGTTTACAGTGTATTGTTGGAAAAAAACACACAACATAATTTTAAGTGTTAAACAGTAGTATTAATTAATCATTAATATTTACTAACAACGCAGAATTTAGTTATAAAAATTTTAATAATTGTATCAATATAATAATATGATATATGGAGTAGTACGAACTTTGAATTAGAAAGTTAACAAATCTTACAGTCATAGAACAAGAGCAATAACAATCCACACTTAATAGTACGCAGCTTGCCCCTAACTAGTAGAGAGTTTGTTTGACAAATTCTTACAGATACAACAATAAATCAACTTTAAAGCTAAGTTCAGTTGATTGCATCAATAAATGACAATTATATAATTATTATTTTTAGATTCCAAGTGACATGCGAGTCGGTAAAGGTAAATGAGTCCCCGATGTCTGGATTTCTGAGAAGGATCCTTGCACATTCGAAGGCACCAATTGAAACAGTGATAATTCTTCCTTTAGGTGTAGGGTTTTTCACCCCCTCTTACAACAACATTTCTACTATAGCTAAACTTTTAGAAGATACAGTGAATGAGTTGCCAGATTTAGTATAGAAGACAAGTTCTCTAGGTGAACTGCCAGTACGAAATGGTTTACCTAAAGCACAATCAGTATAGAACTTAGTTATTGTCAGATTAGTAAACCGTTAAATGAACCGAAATTGGAGTGACATTCATACATGAATGATCAGACAAAGTCTGTGGAATTGGCAAATTTTCCAAAACAATTGGTTTCCTTAATCCTTTACGGACCGTTGTAATATCATTCCCACCTCCATGGGCATACATGTCATCTTCGAGATTCAAGGAAGCTTAAAACAACATGTAGTATATACCATCAAATGTGAATATATATAATAGCTTCATAAAAGCAAATGAGATGTACATAATAAGGAAAGTGACGTTGTTCGGATGATATTAAACACCTACACCTTGAAGTAGAAGATCAGCTATGAAAAGCAAACGATCATTAGTGTATAAAGGGGAGATTTTTCCTGCATCGTTTATTTCTTCAGTAGGGATAATTTTGCCACATTCCTCCTAACGGAATGAATTAGTATCATCCGGAACTAATCGCTATGTCGACATTCCTTGATTAATAATGTTAAGAGATATATTCTGCAAATGTCGATTTAGAATAAAATGATGATATGTTCGACTCCAATTTCGATGATAAGTAAAAGTAGTCTAGTTTAGCACTTATACATCTTCAATGTGCCTAATGATATGAAAGTTACTCTTCCTAAAATTTCATAAATATATTGTGTAGTTTGTATCATATGCAAAATTTAGAATTTAAAGTAGAATAGACATAACTATGTTCTTGATGTACAGAAATATAGTACTATCTATATTGGGTCATATTACTATTAATGGAAATGAATAAAAGTAAAATACTCTTGAAGAACTTTCATCAAATAGTTACGAAACTTTGATGAGGGAAGCGACGTTAAAGGTCGTTAGGAAGAAGCCAACCTATATACAAATAACAAAGACAGACAGTAAACCATCTTCGAAACACAACCATAAACACAACCCAGACATCAAATGCATAATTAAGAACTCACAATAAACACCTAAAGATATAAGTTAAACTTAGCACAACTTCGTTAATGAAAATAGAATAAAAGAACAATACAAATTCAGTTAATGATGGTTCTCTGACAGTGATGATCACAATACAGAACCCAAACAGAAGAGAGGAGACATTGGTTTACAGGATGGAGGATTTTGAGAAATGTTGACGAAGTGAACGCGAATGAAGGAGCCTTTTATTGTGCTTATGATTGAAAACCTAATACAAAATGACATCATTTTTTTTTATCTAGGTAAAAGATGTCGTTTCTTGTTTACTGTATTTGTTTGGAAGTACTATTAATTAATTTGCTACGATCTATTTTATTTGGTCGACAAACGTCAGATATAGCAACTTATACATGGTTGGACTAATAAGGTTAATGGTATATGAAAGGAACAAGAATGATGTTGTCATGTTCACTAAACATTGATTTATTTGGTAATAATGAAATGTGGTTTGCATTTCCTATTAATTCAACTAATAACAAAAATAAGATACTAATTTAAAAAAGTTTCCATTTTAATTTTATTTATCTACCAAATTGAATTAAAGATTAGTCATTCCCAAAAATTAAGCAAATGAAGAACAATTGCATATAAAAGTGAGGAAATAAAATTTTCATTTTGTATGATGTATTAGGAATACCTCATATATATTAATCAATTAAGAAAATTAAGAAAGTAAAGAGATTGCTTAGGTTTTGGCGACAATATAAAAATTTGGTAGCAAATTGTCTACCACTTGGGACTAAGTGTGGCGATTGGTCGTAGAAATGGTCTTATGCGACTAAATATACTCCGTCTCAAAAACCCTCGGAGCTTTAAATTAAATGTATCTTTTTATATAAATAATAAGGTTAATGGTAGATTAAGGGCTAAAGGGTATATGTTGTCATGTTAGTGGTGAATTTGGTAAAAATGAAATATGGTTTGCATTCCTTATTAATTCAACTAATAACAAAAAGAAGATACTAATTTTTAAAATTTTTCCAATTTTATTTTGTTTATCTACCAAATTAAAATTAAAGATTAGTAATTCCCAAAAATGAAGCAAATCAAGAATAATTGCATATATAAGTGCAGAAGACAAAATTTTCATTTTGTTATTTGTAATAGGAATACCTTATATATATTAATCAACTAAGAAAATTAAGAATGTAAAGAAAATGCTTAGGTTTTGGCAACGTTGTGTATAATTGGTAGCGAATTGTCTACCATTGGCGACCATAGTTTTGTTCGTCGCAAAAAGGTGAACCAGTTAGCAAAATAATAAGACAACATCGTTTTGCCTGCGTTTGTTTTAATAAGTGCGGGAGATTTTCCCTCTCTCCCATTTTCACCGAAACTTTGCTATTGAAGCTCAACCGACCCTCTTCTCTTCATCTGCCTTCTATCCTCCTTTTGTATCTCAAATATTGTACTCTTCATCTGCCTTCTCACCTTCTGCTTGTTCTTCAACCTTTTAGAGTTATCCCACCGTTTCCCTTTGTCAAAGGTGAGTCCAGTTGTTTATGTCATTTGTTAACCAATGTGAAACCCCGAACTGTGTTCATCTTTTTTTTGTGTTTCATGTTCAATTTTTGAGTTAGCTGCTGATTGTGCATAGGGTTTTTTTGCAGATTCTATCTTCCTTTGTTTAATTGGAGCAAAAATCGAAGAATTTGTGTGGCATCTTTAGGTAAATTCTCCTTACCCACCACATGTTTGACAAAAGCCCTCTATTGTATTTTGTTGCATTCCTTATGCTATGGTTTACATATTCCTTGTCAAGGTTTGAAGGAAGCTCTTGCACGGTACAGAGAGATTGTTCCGTACTTAAAATTGTCAGGTGTTACAATCTTCTCTATTCTAATTCTCCCTATAGTATGTGATTGCTTTTAGTGCTTCCTTTAGCCATTTACCAAGATTGTAGAACTAGGAAAGACCTCAAAAAAGGCCTTGAAAGCTTATGATCTCAGTTCATTTATAAAAGAATTTGGACCTCTTAAAAAATGAGTTATCTTCTTTTATTGTATAGCTAAGTAGATAAGAGTTGGATGTCTCATAAAAAATGGTCAACTGAATACGTAGGAGTTAAGAGTTTCATGCAATTTGTAAAACATCAAATGGGTGATGAATATAGTATTCGTTGTGCATGCATTGATTGCTTAAATGTCAACTTACAAAGTCAAGATGTGGTATATAATCACTTGCTAATATGAGGCATAGATAAATTCTATACTCCATGGCTTTATCACGGTGAAAGTAAGGAAGCAAGTTGTTGTAGAAGTGGTGGTATATGTTATGATGACAGTAACAATAATGATGTAGATGATTGTGATGTGAATGATGATGGAAATGATGGGATTGACAAGAGACGATTGTCGGAATTACATGGAAATTATAAATGAAACAAGAATGCCTAACATAATTGGTAGTATTACAGAAGATAATTTTGGGAAGTTGTTGAAAGTTGCTCAAGAACAATTATATTCGGGGTGCTCAAATTTCTCATAACTATCATTTATTTTGAAGTTGTTGCATTTGAAGGCTTATAATAAATAGAGTAGCAAGTCCTTTGACATGTTAATTGACTTATTGATCGATGCATTACCTATTGGACATAAGTTGTCGGAATCTTACTATGATGCAAAGAAAATGTTAAGGGACCTTGAATTAGGATATATTTCAATTCATGCTTGTAAGTATGACTGTGTTTTTTTTCCGGAAGGAAAGTAAAGATCTACAAGAGTGTCCTATTTGTGGTACATCAAGGTAGCAGGTGGATGATGGGAGAGGGAAAATATATCAAATAAAATCCTTTGATACTTCCCTAGTAAACCACGATTATAAAGACTTTTTATGTCAACAAAAACAACAATAGATATGAGGTGGCATAAAGAGAAACACATTGATGATAACATTATGCGTCATCCAGCAGACTCAATGACATGGAAAGAAATTGATAGAAGGTTTTCATGGTTTGCACAAGATTGTCGTAATGTTCGACCTGGATTGGCCTCAGATGGATTTAATCCTTTTCGATAATATGAGTACTTCATATAGCATGTGGACAGTGATTCTAGTCTCATACAATTTACTTTCAAAGAAGTGTATGAAGGAGCCTTTTATATTGTTGTCTTTGCTTATTCTAGGACCTACTGCTCCTAGTAAGGACATCTATGTATACATGTAACCATTAATTGATGACTTAAATGATCAATAGGAATTTGGATTACAAACTTTTGATGTTATTAAAGGCTAAACATTTATAATGCATGCTGCTATTTTGTGGACTATAAATGATTTCTTAACTTATGGGAATTTGTTTGGGTGGAGCACTAAAGGATATATGGCTTGTCCTGTGTGTAACCATCAAACATATTCAATGAGGATACGAAGTAAAATATGTTATAGGGTCATTGTCATTATTTGGAACATAAGCATAGATGGCGAAGAAGTAAATTGTTTAATGACATATATAGTAGAATTGGGTGAAGCTCCGATGCAGTTGTTCGGTGATGATATTGTTTACTAGCTATCACATTTGGGTGCCATTACACCTAGCAAACACCTAAGTAATAGAAACTGAAAGAGAAATGATGTCGAACTGAATTGGACAAAAAAAAACATTTTTTTCAACTTGCCATATTGGAAGGCATTACTATTAAGGCACAATCTTGATGTCATGCATATTAAGAAAAACATTTGTGACTCCATTTTAGGGACTGTTATGGGAATTGATAGGAAATCCAAAGACACAATTAACGCTAAACTTGACTTAGAAGACATGAATATTATAAAGGACTTGCATTTGCAAAGAAGAGATGATGGGTCATACGGTATTCCCCTGCTTGTTACAACATATCAAAAAGTGATAAACAATCAATTTGTCAGTTCCTCCAATTAGTAAAATTTTATAATGGGTATGCATCAAATGTAGGTCGTTGTGTGAATGTTAAAGAGGGAAAAGCCTCAGGGTTGAAAAGTCATGATTATCATATACTTTTGCAACGATTATTTCTTATTGGAATACGTGGGTGTTTGCCGAAGGATGTGTCGGTTATTTTGGGTCAATTGGGAGAGTTTTTTAAGCAATTATGTTGCAATACACTTAAATAAGGGAAAAAGACATATCATTGATTCTATGTAAGCTTGAACTATTATTCCCCTCATCGTTTTTTGATGTTATGGTTCATTTGGCAATTCACTTACCATATGAAGTAAAACTTGTGGACCGGTTCAATTTTGATGGATGTTTCCGATTGAAAGGTAATTCACATTAAATTCAATTTTTTCTATATTATTTGTTTGTAACAATTCCTAAGTTCATAACTGATTATGTTCTCTTAAGCGTTATGTACATAATGGAGCTCGACCAGAAGGATCTATTGTAGAGGCTTATATAGCAAATGAATGCTTGACTTTTTGTTCAATGTACCTAACTGATGTGGAGACAAGATTTAATAGACCAGAACGTAACTTTGATTTTCATGACAACGGTGGGTTGTCTATTTTCTCCCAAAAAGTTAGGCCACTTAGTGTGGGTAAATATGTGGAGTTAACTAAAGACGAATTTGAAATCGCCCATTGGTATGTTTTGAACAATTGCAAGAAAGTTGATACATACATAGAGTATGTATATTCCTTTTCATTCAAACAATCACATTACAATTTTGTTCATTCATTCTGAGATCTTATTGTCATTGTCTTTTTTAAATAGAGAGCATAAAGAGACAATTCGCAGCAAAGGGATTATTAATGTTGAAGAAAGATATAGGCAGAAGTTTGTATCATGGTTTATAAATCGAGTGTTTTATAGTGATTACATATTATGGAAATATGAGAATATGTCTCATCCTCATATTTGTTTTCAATTTGTCTTACAGATGATACGGTTACATAACCGTAACGTGTAAGAAGCAACAACAACATTACATAGTTTGGCATATAGGCCTCATATTTGTGGGAAAATGCACAAGTTGCATTGTTAATGGGGTGAGATTTCACATACAAGATCGAGATAGTCGAGTTAGAAGTCAAAATTATGGGGTTGTCATTGAAGGATGTCATGACGACGATTTCATTGACTTCTACAGTATCTTATGTGAAATAATAGAGCTGCACTACATCAAGGATAAGAAGATTGTTCTACTTAAATGCAAATGGTTTGATCTAATTGACATGAAAATGAACAGGTATATTACTAGCATAAATGTTAGTAAGACATGGTATGATACTGATCCTTTTGTCGTTGCAAGTCAAGTCAAACAAGTTTTCTACATCAACGACATTGTATTGGGTAGCAATTGGAAGGTTGTTCAAAAGTTTCAACAAATAAATTTCTTTGATTTTTGTGAAAGGAATATTGGTCAATTGGATGAGGATGCAGATGAAGTCTATCAAGAAATTGGATTGGAGTTTAACAACGAAGGTATTCCAGTAGAAGACGCAGATATATCATCATTCCATAGGAGAGATGTCGATCCTAACATAGTTTAAGTAGATGAAGTCCAAGCCCATCTTATCTTACAAACAGATGAAGACTATACTCAAGATGACTTAAATGACAATGACGATACTTTGCT
>JANIPN010000003.1:12589438-12602047 GCA_027478595.1 Erythroxylum anguifugum
GTCCAAGCCCATCTTATCTTACAAACAGATGAAGACTATACTCAAGATGACTTAAATGACAATGACGATACTTTGCTCAAATATATTATTGATGAAGAATTCAATGATAATGTACTTAATGATGATGATTTTCAAAATCTTGATCATGATGATTGAATGTAAATAATTTTTATATTATTTGAAATGATATGTTCATAATTGCCTTATGCTGTTGATGTTTTACTTATTTCAATTTACGATGACTAGATGCAGATTTTTAATGTTTCACTTATGTTTATGCGAAATGTTATGCCGAACGTTTAGTATTTGACTATAATCTCCTTATATTCATGTGGAATATTGATGTTTGAGTTAAAATGATGTGTTATCTTCATATTTTATTTTAGTTGTTTAATGTGATGACACCTGGTAGAAACAAGGGAAAGAGGGTGGCAACAATCGAAGAACTTCCTCGCCCACAACAACTATCTCAATTCGACCCCATCGTTCAACAACCAACAATTGCATCCTCAAATGAAGACAGTCATCAACAACCTTTACCAACATCGTCTATTAGTATTGAGAGATCTCCAGATTTGTTATCGTTAACCAAATGTATTTACATTAATGCTGAAATTACTCATTACAAGTTTAATGTGTTTTTCTTATTATGATTATTTTTTGGTTTTCAGGTTCCAATACTGGCATTAGAAAACGAGGTAGAGCTATCACAAAAGGAGCTGAGTTGCAACGGATGAATGTTGCAGTACATAACAAGTTGTCTGTGATCATTGACCTCATGCAACGTCGCCCTCTGGATAAGATCCAATATATAAAATTGTCCAGTGAGTTGGGCGTCGTTGTGAGGAATGAATTGCCTTACCTTCAGCATGCCAGGAAGTTGAAGGAAGACAACTTGCTCCAAAATACTTTGGACAAAGTTTTAGTAATATTTCAATTCATTTGATTATATGTATTGTAATGTTACTTAACAAAAATAGTAAGTTAACTTATATGTGTTCTTCACAGATGAAGCTCAATATCGTTGATATCGATAAGCCTGAGGTTTTAAGCTGTGTTAGTTCACTATTTAAACAAAGGGCGAAGGATTATTGAAATAGACTTCATAAATATTACTAGTCTTTCCCTTTCGATGAAGAGGCAAGGAGACAGGTTCTAAAACGGGTGACTACAAAATATTGGAGTGACATGTGTGATTATTGGGCCTCTGCGAAGGTTCAGGTTTGTTTTATTTCTCTTCATATTTCCTTCCATTAATTTTGTTTATACATTTCATGATCACTTCTTTTAATTTAGGAAAAGCATGAGAAAGCCAATGTGAACATAGCAAAAATGAAGACTCCTTATAACTCCGACTCCAAATAATTTGTTGTCATCTGACAAGAATTTGTAAGTGTAACGGTTTCAACTTATTATTCTATTTCTTAATACAATAAATTCTATTATCTTCTAATTTTTTAAATTCATATAATAGAGTCAAACTCAACTCCAAAGACAAGAGTGTGATAGGATCACACTGTACAAGCTAACACACTATAAGGAAAGTGAAGGTTGGATGTCTAAAGAGACACAAAGTAATTATGTATGTACAAAATAATTAATATTATAGTTTTTTTAATGTAATACTGAGTAATAATTTTTTAATTAACTCAATGTTGTACTTTAAATTGCAGTACAAGATGCAGGAGTTGTAGCAGACATCATTGTCTCAGGAGAATCTGCCCAATGTCAATGACATTTGCAACAATGTCCTTAGTACAAAATCGGGGTATGTCAAAGGTCTTACACGGCGCTTCAAGAGAAGAACCAGTCATTAAAGATTAAGTTACAATATACAGAAGAGAAGTTAGATCATAATGTAAACGAAGTAAACAAGTTTAAAAAGATGGTCAAATAATTACTTATCTCAAACTATGTCAATAGTAGTGACGATGAGGAATCTTAGTTTGTTTGTAAATTTTGTTCAAATTATGTAATTAACCTGTATTTATTTTTTTAATAAAATGCATTCCATTTTTAATGTTTATTTTATTTCAATTTATTATTATTTAAATAAGATGTCACCAACATTAATTATAAAATGTAACTAATTTATATTTCAAACTGTCTTAAATTGTAATAAATTAAATTAAATTTGCTTTTAACAATTATAATAAAATTTAAATTTAAAAATAAATGTTTGTCACTAAAAAGTATTAGCTACCAAAACAAAATCGTCACAAAATGGTATTACCTACGTTTAAAAGAACCTCTTTAAAAACATTTACCTACAACAAACAATTAGTAGCTAAAACTATTCTGCTATAAAAACAAAATCGTCGATAAAAATATTTACCTACGACTACAGTTTAGTAGGCAAAAACCTTTATCTACGAAACATATACGTTGCAAAATTTTATATACGATGTTTTTGGCTTTCGTTAGTTATATGTTTTACCAATGAATATATTGTCTATCTAAAACTTTTATGCGACGATTTCAAAAAAATGTTGCGAATATTATTTTGCTACCCGGATTCAGTGACCATTAGGGCGACGATTGTTTTTTGTTGCAAATTATGATGTCACATGATTTTTTAATATTTAGCGACATTTGATCAATTCGTCGCCAATAACCTTATCTGTTGTAGTAATAGAAAAATGATTGTTATAAAACTAAAATTATAAGAATGCTATTGATAATTTTAAAAAAGCCAAGAAGTATATTGATAATATACCAAATTACAAGGGTCCAACATAATTTATATATCAGTAGAAGTGTTCCTGAATACAACGTTGCATTTACTAAGGCTTTTATCATAATTTAATTGACTGAACTTTCATAACATGTTTTACAAGTTGGTTTTATTGATAATAAATATTAATAATAACTTCTGGTAATCACTATTTATCATTGTTTACTATTTGATTAATTATAATTTCCATGACAATATAGTGCAAATTTTTAAACAAAGTTTACTAATTGTTTTAGATTAAAATTTTGTTATATAGGTTTTTAACTTGAAATATTTGATCTTTTCTTAAACTCTATGTATGTAACCAAGCCTAGCTATTAAAAGTGTAGTTGCTTAAAATGGAAAAGAAATAAAGGAAAATTAGGAAATAAATATGGAAGTTTACCTCACAAGTGAGGAACGACGACCTATAGTGGTCTCTGAGTTCTAGTCTGCGAGTCTGAACTCTGAACATTTCTTTCTTTGTGCTTGTGGTTTGGATTTAACGAATGCCAACTAGTGAAGCCTAAAAATGGGTGAGAAAGAACATTGAACATGAATGTAGTGGGGTGAAGAAAATAAACTATTTTTAGGTTAATTTTGTTTAATAACTAAATAATGTCTTGTAATTATTATATAAAGACCACAAATACAAACCCATTTCAGCGTTACAAGATAAATCTTTTCTTCGTCAGTGGTAGTGTACTAAGGATTTTAAAAATTAAAAAAAGGGTTAAAAACAAGAGCAAAGCATCTTGTGAAGTTTGAAAAAAGAAAAAGAAAAGTTTTAGCTAGTTCATCAATTAGACTGAAGCGTTGAAGATGGCAGCAGGAGGTTTTGTTGACCCCAGTGGGGTAAGAAACTATTCAGGTCGTGTCACGGCCTTCGTTATCATAACTTGCTTTGTTGCAGCCTTTGGTGGCCTCATTTTCGGTTACGACATCGGTATCTCGGGTAATCAACAGCAACTAATAATCTTTTTATGTGTTTGATTATTCTAAGTTGTAGCAAGCTAAGAATCTGCATGTGGGTTTGCTGAAATTATGCTGAATATGCAGGAGGTGTCACATCTATGGACTCGTTCTTGGAGAAGTTCTTCCCTGAAGTGTACAAGAAAGCACATGGAGATCATCATGACAGTATGTACTGCAAATTTGACAGCCAAATCTTGACATTGTTCACCTCTTCCCTTTACCTAGCTGCACTAGTGGCTTCCTTCTTTGCTTCTGTTGTTACGAGAGTCTTTGGTCGTAAGGTCTCCATGTTGTCTGGAGGTGTTGTTTTTCTTATTGGTGCTGTCCTCAATGGGGCTGCAGTTAACGTTGCTATGCTTATCATTGGTCGTGTACTGCTTGGTGTTGGCGTAGGATTCGCTAATCAGGTAGCTCTATCTTTGTAAACCGTAATGTTATGGCCGCAATGAAGTTGCAACTTCATTCTTTTCTTTTGTGTAACTTACTTTGTTGTGTTTATTTCTTTATGGCACAGTCTGTTCCAGTCTACCTATCTGAAATGGCTCCTGCGAAGCTTAGAGGAGCCCTCAACATAGGTTTCCAAATGGCTATTACAATTGGTATTTTGGCAGCAAATCTGATCAACTATGGAACTGCTAAGATCGAGGGTGGATGGGGTTGGAGACTTTCACTAGGTCTTGCAGCAGTACCTGCAATAATGATGGCTGTTGGATCAATTTTCCTACCAGACACTCCCAACTCCATCATCGAGAGAGGAAATCCTGAGAAAGCAAGAGAGTTGTTGAAAAAGATTCGTGGAACGGACGAAATTAATGACGAGTTTCAAGATCTTGTTGATGCTAATGAGGCTGCAAAGAAAGTCCAACATCCATGGAAGAACATTCTGCTCCCACAATACAGGCCTCAGCTTGTGATTTGCAGCTTAATTCCTTTATTCCAACAATTCACTGGTATTAATGTCATCATGTTCTATGCACCTGTTCTCTTTAAGACGTTGGGTTTCGGGGATGATGCTTCACTCATGTCTGCTGTTATAACCGGAGCTGTAAATGTCATCGCCACCATTGTGTCCATCCTCACCGCCGATAGGTTTGGAAGAAGGATGTTGTTCCTCGAAGGAGGAATACAAATGATTATCAGTCAGGTAACTAATTATTAACTAGAAGAAAAAATCCTTCCTTAAACTAAAATCTAAACCCATTAACTTGTTTTGTCTGTACATAGATCCTGGTGGGAGTTCTGATTGGGTTCAGCTTTGGAAGCTCTGGTACAGGAACTCTGAGTGGTGGTGCAGCAGACTTTGTGTTGTTTCTGATATGTGTGTACGTAGCAGCATTTGCATGGTCTTGGGGTCCATTGGGTTGGTTGGTGCCCAGTGAGATATGCCCTCTGGAGATCAGATCAGCAGGGACAGCAATAAATGTATCAGTGAATATGCTCTTCACTTTCATCATTGGACAGTGCTTCTTGACTATGCTTTGTCACATGAAGTTTGGTCTCTTCCTCTTCTTCGCCGGCTTTGTCATTATCATGACAATATTCATATTCTTCTTCCTACCTGAGACCAGAAATGTTCCAATTGAAGAAATGGACAGAGTGTGGAAGGCACATTGGTTCTGGAGTAGATACGTTCCTGATAATGCTGTTAACGCGCAGTCATCACACCTTTCTGCTTAAAAATTTTGACCTAGTTAGCTAGTACCACTAATAAGCCAATGCCCGGTTCTGGTTGTGAGCTCTATCTACATCAAAAGGGGTCTTGAGCAGTTGTACTAGTTAATTTCTTGAGCAGTTGTACTAGTTAATTTCATTTTGCATCAAAATAATCCATTTCGATTATCTCCTCATCTCCATTTATTTATGGATTGACAAGTAGAAAATTTCAAAAGAAATAACTCTAATTTTATTAATAATAATTCATAAAACTTAGTGCTTCAATTTATTTAAATTTAATGATAATTTATAACTAATATTTTATTTAGTCAATGAGACATGATTGCTTATTCAAATTATGTTATTAAAATTTTATTTAGAATTTATTTTTTACATTTGATGGATAATTGATTATAATGTATTTAAATATTTATATTTTAGGTTTCATATCGACACAATCACATATACACAATATTTAAAAAATATAAAAGTAACTCATATCATAACAAACATGTATATGTATGGTATCTTATTGTGAGAATAAAGATTATTTTTAAAGGTTAATATATATTTAAAATATTAAAGTATGACATCGAAATAAATTTTTATTATGTATTTATAAAAGAATATCATATTTATTAAAACTCTGTATTTATGATTAAAAAAACTATTATGATTATTATACACATGTATATACTATTAAATTTGATTTTGATTTTAAATTTGTAAAATATTAAAATTTTATTATAACAATTAAAATATTACATTAAAAAATATATGTTGCATAAAATACTATCTTCAAGTATCTCAATAGTAATACATTCATGTATTATAAAAAATGTATTGAACATTTTAAACATAGGTCTTTTAAGTATTATAACTTTTAAACTTTTCACATATTTATGAAAATTATAAACTACAATTGATATGATTTATTAGCGATTCTTTAATTTCTTTCCTTACATTTATAATTTTTTTTAGGAAACGAATATTGTAAGGTTTAGCAGTGGAATAAACCAGATATATAAACAATTGGGATTTTCAAGTGATAACTTTATTGAAACTGAACGCGGCTTTGATAGCCTTATAAATAACAGCAGAAACAGAACATACCACAAAAAACGCTAAGTGGTTAAGATAAAATCCACAACTAAAAACTTTAACAACCTAAAAGAATAGGTCTTTATTCAACAGTACTTGACTGAATCAAGTTCTTCTAACGATCCCTCCCTTGAACTTATTTCTCTTGTCAAGAATTAGTTCAAGTCTAAAACAGTGCACATGCCAAGTTCTTCACGCAATTTCTGGAATGCTTCCAACTTGAGAGGCTTTGTCAATAGATCAGCAAATTGATCTAGAGTACCACAAAACAGTAAATTAACCGCTCCTTCTTTAGTAAGATCCTTAAGAAAATGAAATCTTACCCTTACGTGCTTGGAACGACTATGTAGAACTGGATTTTTGGGCAACTTAATAGTCGAAGCATTATCACACATTAGCTTTGTTCCTTCTGTTTGTGAATGACCAATTTCTTTAAGTATCCTCCTCATCCAAATAGCTTGGCACGCAGATGCAGCAGCTGCAACAAACTCTGCTTCTGTAGTCGATAATGTGACTATTTGCTGCTTTCGAGAAAACCAAGCTACTGCTCCTCCACTCATCATAAACACATAGCCTGAAGTACTCTTACTATCTTCCATATCACCGGCATAGTCACTGTCAGTAAATCCAATCAAATCACTAACTCCTCCCTTTTTGTAGAACACTCCATAGTTCACAGTACCTTTCAAGTACCTAAAGACCCTTTTAGTTGCTACAAAATGTTGTTGTGTGGGACATGCCATGAAACGACTAATCAGACTTACAACAAACATGAGATTAGGACGAGTGGTTGTGAGATACATCAGACTTCCCACTATCTGTTTGTACAAAGTTGCATCCACCTTTGTGCCATTTTCATCTTTGCCAATCTTTTGTCCTGAAACATTGGGAATACAAACAGAATTGTAATCCTCTATCCCAAAACGATTTAAAATCTCAACTGCAGTTCCTTTGACATATAAAAATGCCATCTGATCTTTGTAATACCTCAATTCTAAGAAAAAACCTCATCTGACCTAAGTCAGTCATATCAAACTCCTTCTTCATAGAACTTTTAAATTCTACCAATAATTCTTCATCATCTCTGGTAAACAAAAGATCATCAACATAAATGCTCACAATAAGAATTTTACCCCCTTTCCTCCTTACAAAGAGTGTCTGTTCACTAGAACTACTTTCGAATCCTTCTTCGATAAAATGAGACTTTATTCGACTAAACCAAGCCCTAGGCGCCTGTTTTAATCCGTAAATAGCCTTTTGTAGTTTGTACACCATCTGCTCACTTCCTTTTTTCTCATAGCCTTTCAGTTGTTCTACGAAAATATCTTCCTTCAACTCCCCAAATAGAAACGCTGATTTGACATCTAATTGATAGAGTTTCCAGCCTTTTTGAGCCGCAAAAGCTACGATCATCCTCACAATATCCATTCTGACCACAGGTGTAAACACTTCAGTATTATCAATTCCATGCTCCTGTGTGTAGCCTTTCACCACCAATCTCGCCTTGTATATGTCAACTTCTCCAAGCTCATTTAGCTTGGTTTTATAAATCCATTTTACTCCTATTTTCTTTGCACCAGTAGGTAGAACCACCAAGCGCCATGTCTGATTTTTTTCAATGGATTTGATTTCTTCATCCATGGCTAATCTCTATTTTGGGCTTTTGACAGCTTCCTCAAAGTTTGTAGGATCTGAAATCATCAAGAATGCCATGTTTGCTTCATCTTCTTCAGACAATCCTTCACCAGAAACATAATCTGCTGACCATACAGGTGGACGTCAATTTCTGCCCTCCTTTGTTGCCAAATCTGGTGCAGCAATTGTTGGGAAATCAATTTCAACAGCTGGTTCAGTCGGTAAAGCTGGTTCAGTCAGCTCCTCTGTGATTTCTCCTCTTCCAACTCTGTTTTCTTCAATTTCAATATTGCCCCCCAGTCCAATTCCATTAGTTCTGCACCTTCAAAATTTTTCCAATCCCATTCACGATCTTCTTCGAAAACTACATCATGACTCACTATAATTTTTCTTGCAACTGGATCAAACATTCTATACCCTTTGGATTCGCTACTAACTCCAAATAAAACACAGCTCACACTTTTATCTTCAAGTTTATTCCTCTTAGCATCTGGAATATGAACATGTCCCACACATCCGAAAACTCGAAAATAATCGACTGACGGTTTTTGTCCGCTCCAAGCCTCTTCTGGTGTCATATCTTTTACTGCAAGGGTAGGTGATCGATTCAAAACATGAGTCGTCCACCTAACTGCTTCAGGCCAAAAAATTTTAGGTACTTTCTTCTCTGTCAGCATAGCTCTTACCAGGTTCATTATAGTGCGATTTTTGCATTCGGCCACTCTATTTTGTTGTGGAGTATAAGCTATGGTCAATTGTCTTTTCACTCCATGTTGTTTGCAAAAATCATTAAACTCTGCAGAATTGAATTCCCCACCTCTATCTGTTCTTAAGCATTTTATAGGCATTCCAATTTCCTTTTCCACCAATATTTTGAAACATTTAAACTGTTGAAATGTTTCTGATTTTTCTAAGAGAAAATAAGTCCATGCTTTCCTAGAAAAATCATCTATAAAGCACAATAAATACCTTTTCTGGCTGCTCAAAGCTGGTGTAATAGGACCACACAGGTCGGCATGAACAAGACTCAATTTTTCAGATGCTCTCCACTGACCTTGTTTAGGAATTGGAGTCCGATGTTGCTTGCCTTTCATACATGCCTCGCAAGTGGTGTTTGGAGCTACAATTTGCGGCAAGCCTTCCACCATGTTTTTATGTTTCAAGATACGTAAGCCTTTATAGCTGAGATGACCATAACGATAATGCCAAAGTGTTGACTGATTTGTATTTGAAACTTGGAGGCATCTTCCTTCATTTGTTGTAGCAGATGGGTCAGCAAGAAAAATGAACATCCGGTTTGCACTCATAAATGATTCTGCCATTTTTCCTTTTTGTTGATGAAAAATACTGCACACACCATCTTTGAAAAGCACTGCTACTCCTTTTTCTTGAAGATGTTCGATGCTCAATAGATTATTTTTTAGTTCAGGTACCCAATACACATCACCAACAGTGTAGCAAACTCCCTGTAAAATCAATTTCACAGCTCCCTTTCCAGCAACTTTCATTCTTGTATTATTTCCAAGTTTAACAGTGTGAGTAAATGTTGTGTCTAGACTTGAAAACATACCTTCATTTCCATACATGTGGTTTGGGCAACCAGAGTCTAAAAACCACTCATCACTCCTTTTTGCTTCATGCAGTTCTACATGGGCCATTAATAGCAATTCATCCTCTTCTTCTAGCTCTACATAATTCGCTTCCTTATTCAACTTTGGACATTCATATTGAAAATGACCTAAGTCATGACACTTATAACATTCAACAGTTGCTTTGTTGAAAGCTGATCGTCCTCTTCCGCGTCCTCTTACTCTGTAAGTTCCTCTCCCTTTGTTACCTGTTCCTGACCGGCCTTCAACTTTCAGAACTTGATCCTCATCATCATTGATGGGTCGTCGAAATTTGTGTTCATGCACCACTAACGAGCTCTGTAATTCATCGATGGACATGTTATCAGTATCGTTTGACTCTTCGATGGATACTACAACGTATGTAAATTTTTCAGTTAGGGTGCACAGGATTTTTTCTACAATTTTCCTGTCTGGCATATCTTCTCCATTGCTCCTCATCTTATTGGAAACCATCATCACTCTTGCAAAATAATCAGTGATGGTTTCATCCTTCTTCATCTCTAGAACCTCAAACTCTCTCCTTAATGCGTTAAGAAGAGATTTCTTTACTTTTGGATTTCCACCGAACTTCCGCATCATTGAGTCCCAAACAATCTTGGTTGTGCGACGGTCCAAGATTTGTTCAAAGACAGTTTGAGGAATTGCCTGGAAGAGGTAATGCTTGACTTGGTGATCTTTAGTTTTACCATCTTCAAGTTGCGCCGGTTGTGCCTCAGTCAGTCTCGTCCTTTCTACTGGCTCTGTAAAACCATTCTCCACCAAGCTCCATAGACCCTTTGCTCTAAGTAAATTTTCCATCAGTTCACTCCAGTGATCATAGTGACCATCGAAGTGAGGAATCTTTGTTAAGGTTTTGTCTTCACTCATACTCTCTGTGTTTGATCACTCGAAGATTGCCACTTCCTTTTCAACAAAGCTCAGTGGGGGCTCTGATACCAATTGTAAGGTTTAGCAGTGGAATAAACCAGACATATAAACAATTGGGATTTTCAAGTGATAACTTTATTGAAACTGAACGCAGCTTTTAATAGCCTTACAAATAACAGCAGAAACAGAACATACCACAAAAAATGCTAGTGGTTAAGATAAAATCAACAGCTAAAAACTCTAACAACCCAAAAGAATAGGTCTTTATTCAACAGTCCTTGACTGAATCAAGTTCTTCTAACAAATAGCTGCTACCTAATGGCCATGACGAGGTTGGTGCATGAATCAAGTTGGTGTAATTCCCATGATTTGGCCACTGCTACTGCTAAAGTTCGGATCGTGGTAAGTTTCGCTACTGAAGCAAAAGTTTAAGTATAGTCAAGTTCTTCAACTTGTGTGTAACTCTTGGCCGCCAAATGAGTTTTGTGTCACTTAATTGTTCCGTCATAATGGTATTTTATCTTGTAAACTCATTTGGAACCAATAGGTTTCTTGTCAAGCAACAAAGGCTCCAAAGCCCATGCATGATTTTGCTCAAGTGCCTCTAATTCTTTTTGAGTTGCTTCTCTCCAGTGAGCATCTTTAATGACCTGTGTATAGGATTTTGGCTTATCATGTTGAGTGATGGCTGCTAGAAAGCTAGCATGAGAAGAAGTGAAATTAGAATATAAAAGACAGTGGGATAGCAGATAAGACGTACCTGAGGATGCATGATTATAAGAGGTTAACCGAGATGCATATGGCTTTGGCAACTCAACATGAAAGTCATGGAAGCGAGATGGCAATTTTGTAATGCATGTGGGGCATGTGGTTGGTGGTATAGGAGGTTGAATGGTAGTGTAAGTGACAGATGTGTCTGTAGGTAAGTCGTAGACTTTGTATCCTTTGAGACCGTAGGGATATCCAATAAAGAGACGTGCTGTGGCACATTCAGAAAATTTATCTTTTGACGGAGGCGAAACAAATGTGTGACAAAGGCATCCAAATACTCGAAGATGTGAGTAATTAGGTTTGCGGGAAAATAGAAGCTCATATGGACTTTGTCCAGACAAAAAGGGTAGGACTATAATTAATTAGATACACAGCTGTTAGAATGCATTCCCCACAAAACTTAATGGGTAAATTTGCTTGGAATCGTAAGGATATTGCAACGTCAAGAATATGACTATGCTTACGTCCTACAATTCTATTTTGTTGGGGTGTAGAAACACAAGAAAATTAAGTTAAGATCCCATGTTGTTGACAATATAGGTGAAGGCTATGATTAGTAAATTCAGTCCCATTATCATTACGAATGGTCTTAACTAGTTTTCCAAATTGTCAAACTGTCATGGCCATGAAGGAAACCATCACAGTGTAAACTTCTGATTTAGTTTGCATAAAATAAACCTGTATAATCATCTACAATACTTAAAAAATAATGAGCCCCAGATAAAGATAGAGTTTGATATGACCCCAAACATCACAATGAATTAACGCAAAAGGTTCATGTGTTTTGATAGCACTAATAGGAAAATAAGGTCAAGCTTGTTGAGTTCGATGATAAGAGTCACAACATTTATTAAAAGATTTAAAAGAAAAAGGACCTAAATCCTTAAGAAGAGATAGCCTATCGAAAGATAAGTGTCCGAGACGTTGATGGCATAGAGTAATATGCAAATCAGAAGTAATATTAGTTGCTGCTACAGGAATTTTGAGTGCCCGAAAGTAATAAAGACCATCTCGCAATTCACCCATTCCAATCAGCTTCTTCGTGGTTAGGTCTTGTAAAACACAAAAGAAAGGGAAAAAATGAGTAACGCAATTTAACGTTTTAGTTAATTTACTGACAGAAATAAGATTGCAAGAAAATGATGGTATGTAAAGGAAATCTTTTAAAGTAATGAGAGAGGTAAGGGAAACATCTCCACTTGACTTTGCTGGCACAAAAGATCCAGCTGGGAATGTAATTGACATGAAATGAGGAATAGTTGT
>JANIPN010000003.1:12689020-12699657 GCA_027478595.1 Erythroxylum anguifugum
TCAATTTTACATAATAATTTAATTTATTTTTAATTTAAACAAATAAATAAAATATAATTAAATTTAAATTTTCTTCAAAATATATAAATTTCAAACAAGATTTGATTTCATAATTAAAATATGTTTAAAATAAATATTAGTTCATAGATGAAAGTTAATTTTAAATCATTTATTTCAATGAAATAAATAATTTTATTAATAAATAATATATAAGAGATTAAATAAATTTATTTAATTAAAAATATTTATTTTTAAGTTTTATTTAATATGTAATTAAATAAATGATTTTATTAATAAATACTATATAAGAGATTAAATAAATTTATTTAATTAAAAATATTTATTTTTAAGTTTTATTTAATATGTAATTATTATTAATAATAAAAATATAACTATTAAATAAGTTTTTTTATAAGAAAAATAGAAAACGAAAGAGAAGGAGAATTAAACGGCTACTTATTCAACACGTCATACTGAAAGCGGAAAGAGGAAGAATGATGTTAGAAATTATTAATTTTGAAAAATTAGTAACCAAATCATATGATTAACCCTAACCTTAAGAATCTTAACAAAAAATATCTACATGCGTCCCTAAATCAAATGTTTGTCGGAACACTGTTCACAACTTTTCTCCAAATTCGCCGTCTTCGCTTCATTGACAGAAGTCGAAGAAGGCACGGAACAAACAAAGTATTCGAGCTAACATTTTCTTTCCCAATTCTTATCCTACCCTACCTCCTTTATAAAATCCCAATTAGCAATCAGACTCTCATTTCTCTCTAATCCAATCTTCTTGTTTTTTCACTGATTCGATCTGACCCCAAACAGGAACAAATCCCAGCTTTTCTTTCGGGTTTTTAAGAAAAAAAATCCAATCTTTAGTTGGAAAAATGGAGAACAACGAAGATAACGCAAAATTGGGTTCAGGAGGAGAGGAAAAGAATAATAGCAATAACAATAACAGCGATAGTACCCAGCAAGAAGAAAACCCTAATTCGGTTGATGAAAGAGTTGAAGAAGGAGAGAGGGAGACCACTTCAAGAGCTGCAAGAACTCCCTTCACTACTCTTAGTCAGATCGATGCTGACCTCGCTCTTGCTCGTACCCTGCAAGAACAGGTTCCAATTTCTATTTTCTTATCGTATCAAAATTTTCCGAATTTCAATTTATGGTTTTGGATACTTGAGGAGGGTTTCTGCAACTTTGGGCAGTTCTTTTTGCTTAACTACTTAAGAGTTTGCTATACCATTATGGAAATTTTACTTTACGTTCACGAGGAAAATTAATTGAAGTGTAATCTTTCATTTCTCAATTACCAATAACCTAAAAAGAACATATTTTTTTGGTGTTTTAGAGCATGTTTGATTCGTCGTTATGTGGTATTGTTGTGGCATAGGAAAGAGCATACATGATGCTGAGTGTGAATAATGAAGGGAGTGATTATGGAAGCTGGGATGCTGGGAGTTACTTGCATGATGAGGATGATGATTTTGGTGATCCTAATGACGAAACAGATGAAGATGATGACGAGGAGGAGGGACATGAATATAATGATTCTGACGCCGATGATGATGGGGATGCATTTGACGTGCATGATCATCCTGACGTTCCGGGTGAGAATCGTCTTGTTGTTGAATTTGACCCAAATACCTTTTCTAGTGATGAGGCTTTTGCTCGGGCCTTACAAGAAGCAGAAGAGAGAGAAATGGCTGAAAGACTGTACGCTCTTGCCGGGTTTCAAGAGAGTGAGTGCTTATACTTGCTAACTCTTAACACCGTTATTCGTAAGTGTCATCAATGCTTACACTGATACCATGTGTTATAGGAGAAATTGAAGATGTTGAGGATCATGGAGCTCTCTCTCAGGTGTGAACTCTATTTAGTCCTAATCATTTTTCTCCCTTCTTCACTTATCTATCCTGCCTGTTTGGTTAGCGACCTTGCACATTTTACTGATATTAGCATGTGATTGATATGTCAGAATGAAGATAAGTGGCTCTTTTCTTTCTGCAAGGTGTTGCTTAGTTAATGATTATAGCACTTGCGGATTGACAAGATTGTTTAAAGTGACTTATAGATCGTTAGCATCATTGCCCTTATGGAAGGACATAATTGGTTTGAGCTATAATTTCACCTGTTTTCATAGGTTAGGATAATTGTTACCTTGTGTTTAATGATGTCTTTATTGACTGACACTTTGAAGTGGATATGTGAGTCCAGATGTTTGTGATATAAATCCTTATTATGGTAATCTTAAGTGTTTTATTTTCTCTTTCGAACATACAGGACACATGGGAAGATGTTGATCCAGATGAGCTTTCTTATGAGGTCAGCCTTACTTCTGTCCAGTGCTTATAGTCGGGTTTGCTTTTTTGCTTTATTTTCATTTTACAATTCATTTATTCTAGGAGTTGCTTGCATTGGGTGAAGTTGTTGGAACTGAGAGCAGGGGGCTTTCAGCTGAAAGAATTGCTTCTTTGCCCTCAGTAAAGTACAATTCAGCAATCAGTCAGAATGGAAGCAATGATTCGTAAGTGCGAATGGCCAACTCTTAACAGTCTGAATCAACATAGAAACTGAATTTCTGTGATTTTATTTCAGCTGTGTCATCTGCCGTGTGGATTTTGAAGATGGTGAGACACTGACAGTGCTTTCTTGCAAACATTCATATCATTCAGAGTGTATAAATAATTGGTTGAAAATAAATAAGGTATGTCTTTGAGCTTATGACTTTACCACTAGGTTTCCTTCGTGGTCATACTAGAAAGTTTTTGTTTAGTGACAAATGTGCTTTCTCATGTGGGATCAATGTGAATTTTCATCCCTGGATTCTATGTTATGTTTTACCTAGATTGGTGTTACTACACTACATTGTGCTCCTTTAAATGAGTGATATTTGTGGTGGATCAACCCCATGATGATTTCCTTTTCATTTATTCCAGTTAACTGAGTTCAATAATATCTGACCTCAATATGTCATGTAATTCTTTTTACCGGGGGCTGAGTTGTTTGTATGGTAATTCTGCTTTAAACTGCTGGATTCCATGGCTTGAGAAATAATGTCACTGTTACTTTCCAATTGTTGCTGCCATCTCAATGGCTCTTTTCATGAAAGTTATGTTGGAGACCATAGAACATTTAGACGCCCTCTAGGTGCTCAGATTCAAATCCTGCTATTTTAGTGCCAGCCTCATAGCTGGGGTTTTCGGTGAACAAATACGTGTAAATATATGGTGGATAACAATCACAGTTGTTATCTGATGCATAACTGCTACTCTGGAGGCCATGACCACTGTAGATTCGTAACTTGTTTTTCTGCTTTCCCATTTTTTACTCAGTTAGCTTATTTATTATGTAATATTCTTGAACCTTAAATAGGATTGAAGTATTTTTTTGCTTTCCCTTGCTAGAATGGCTTGAAGTCAATTATCTCTTCCTATTGTGAGGAGATGTACATAACATAAATGTGATCATATCTACAGTCTTTGCTATACTGCAACTTAATTCAGCTTATTGCAATTCAGCCCTAGTTAGCTACTCTTAATTCAAAAAATTTTGGTTGTAATTGAACCATTTCAATTTTTTTGGCATAGATGATATTCTTATTGGATAGTCTACATTTGCACCGCTTATTAGATTTGTATTCCTGATTAAAACATAGCACTTTATAACCAAAAGTATTAATTCCGCTCAAGTGTTGCACATTGGTCTATAAGCTATGTGCTCCAGATTTTATATGATATGTATAGAGAATATTAAAGGAAACATCTATTGAGGAGATATTTCAGGATTGCATCTGAAGGAGCATTAATCATTGATTTGCCTCAATTCTTCTTAACATTGAAAAGTGACTAAACTTCTTTAAAAACTAATGGTGAAGAATCAATGGGTGGTAAGTTGATAAAAAAGTCATTCTCTGCATCGTTCTGCTTTCTTTTGTTTGGGCCGAATACAATTAGATGAACAGTGATGGTGATGTTTATTGACAAGGCTGCCTATGCAGTAAATTGAGTTTGAATCTCTTTATAAAAGAATTTTTTTTAAGTTTTGACACCGCTCAAACCATATTTTGTCCTGGTTTTATCAACTATGTTAGTTAGTAACGTTATTGTATTCACAATTTTATAAAATCACGTTACAAAATATTGAAAGGGTTTATTTTGTTACTTGTCAGCATTATGGAGACCATTTGAGTTAAATGTGTGCCCATTTGCAAATTAATCAGAAAAGTACCAACGCCACGAAATGTGTCAATCTCTTACCCTTTTTCTGGATGAAAATTGCCAACAGTGTGGTATGTAAGACTAATATTATTGTGTTTCATCTTAAGCCAACCCTTCTCTTTCTCTCCCCTCGTCTTGAACACACTCGCAAAAATTTGCATTCACTCGTGTATATACTTGCATATGGACATGCTTTATTATGTTATTTCTAATATGGTGCCATTCATTTGTTTAGGGAGCTTATATCTTTTAATTCTTTTGATGTTCGGTTATGGTTTAAGGGTCATGTGATGTTTCCACTCCATGGATCTCGTTCAGCAGTTCCTTTATATTAGAATCATATTGGTTCTCTATTGTGACGCATATCACGTAAATGAGGCATCTTATCAACTTGCTTTGGCGACTGCAGGTGTGCCCAGTTTGTAGCACTGAGGTATCCACCTCCGGTCACAAGTAGCGTTGGTTGGACCATCGTCTTTTGTCCCACAATGCCTGCAGATGGCTGACCAGCGGGATGAACTCTTTCTCCTGCACCTGACTGTTGCCTTTCTTTTTAAAGGCCATTGTATCCATTCCTGTATCAATTATATTTTTAATTTCACAAGGTGGTTTTAATCTCTCTTCCTATCTACCTGCTAGCTATCGTCCTGGAACTCTTTTAAGTGGCACATTGTCTCTGTAAATCTTCTGCTTTAGCAGTGAAACAGCAGGGATAATATTCCAGATTGGTTCTTTCATTGAAGATGGAACTTTATAAACGTTTGATTTTTGGATTATTGTCCTGTTTCTTGTATATTCCATTTTAGTATTAATGTTGCTCTAGTAAAGGAAATTAGAAGCAAGTTCAAGAATTGCTAAATTAGTTTAGCCTTTTCTCCCTATTTAAGACTATACGATTGGTTTTACTCTCTGTTGAATTGTTTAGTAGGGCATATTCTTTTCCTGATAGGATTTCTCTTCCCTTATTATTTATCTAGGGCTGTTTATTTGGTTTCTGATGAAGTTTTTAATTTTTATTCTTTCAAATAAAAACAAAATTTTATTTGATTGTTAATGTCTATAGTTACATTTTTATCACTGTCGATAATTATGTATTATATAAAATTTAAAAATAAATTATTTTGAATTAAATAAATTTATTTTAATCTCTTGTATATTTATTAATAAATTATTATATTTTATTATAATAAATAATTTTAAAATGAACTTTTTATTCAAAAATCAATACTAAATTTAAGTATTTTTATTATTAATTTAATTTTTATTTGAAAATGTTTAACGATATTTTAAATTTAATTATATTTATTAATAATTATTAATTAAAAATAATTAAAATTATTAAGTAAAATTAAATTATTCATAATTTATGTTAATAATTAATTAAATATATAACATTACATTAAATTGTTTATAGTTTTTAATGATAATTAATATATTAAATAATATATATTTAGTTAATAGAAAAAAGTAAATAAAAATCAAAAACTATTTTAATTTTTGAAAACGGAAGAAATTAAAACTGAAAACAGGTTTTTTCATGGAATTTAAAAATAAAAATAGAAACAAAAGTCTCTTAATTTTTTTTTGTATTTGGCATATTCAGCCAGTTGAAATTCATGTTCCAGTCTTTCTCAATTACAGGGAAGGGACCAACGAACAAGTTGGCCCTTCCAGTCCTTCAGAATTTTACTTAATCAAATGGAAGCTTGAGAATCTGACTTGAAGTAAGTGTAGCTTCAAACATTATTGCAATCACGCATGTTGTCTTAATACGGGTAAGATTCTAAAAGTTAGCAGTTCTAGCTTCCATTTGAGAATCCTGTCTTGTTGAACTTGAAACAGATGACTCTAGTTCTTGTTAATACAGCTCCTGATCTATCCCAAAACATCTTCACTACTCATAAATTCTGCTAAACATAGGTCGACTAAGTGTTCAAACTTGCATGTTAAAGTTACAATCCCATATACTTTATGTAATATTTTCAATCCACTACATAGATAAATTGTCGCACAAAATTACAAATCACAGCAAACCAGTCACACAAACAAAGAGTTAAATCATCAGAAACACATCATATATGTTCATGAAATCATAGTTTTAACCACACATGAAAGTTATAAATCCAGTAGAAATAACTAATCTGACATCAAAATATATTACTCAAGTAGTTCCACAACAGAAGCCCCTCCATCAAATCGATCTACTAATCCTGCAGTCTCTGCGATAAAAATGATAATCATGTCAGAATAATTGATAGCCTAAAACTTAAAACCTTATAGAAGTCTTTCATATTATGATGATAATTCACAAACTATAAGTAACCTTACACCAGGACCTTAGAGATTGGGCTGAGCGAGCTGGAGATGGTAAGGGTGAAGCTGAGGAGGGATGGTTGCAAGCTGAAGGACACTACTGGGCTCTCCACAGAATGGAAATTGATCCAACACTTGATGCTGTTCATGTTGATGATGATGCTCAGCTGGTTTTGCTTCCATGGCTGCTTGCTGATACTCCAGTGCTGCTCTATGCTCATGAATCTGAAACAATCCGTTCCAAAAAAAGAAAGAAGTTAACACATTGTTCTTACTACTTGTTTCTAAAATATATGCTATTCATATCAATACAAATACATAAGTAATTAAGTTGGTGGATAAGTGTCTCCTCACCCAACGGTACATGTTGTTGTTTTCTTCCTCCAGCAGTCGCTCCTAATTGGTACGAGAGCAAATCACAGAACATCAACTTAGATCGTTGCATTAATAAGAATACATATTGATATGTGTCAAGGAGTGTATGGAGTGTGTATTTGTGGTAGGAGATGGACGAAAATAAAAACGCTTAAGTACCTTTCTGCGAAGATTATCCAGCTGTTGTTGCAAGAGTTCATTCTATTTGTGCATGCGTATAAAGAGAATCAATTGATTAGAACCCAAAATCATAATCGAAATCATCTTTTTTCAATTCCTATGTCGTTCACAGTATTATGTAGCTACAAATCTTATTAGACAAACCCTACCATGGTGAAAAAGAAACGATAATAAAATTTTGTTCTTAACTAAAACAACTAGAACCCTTGAATATGTGTGATATAGTTGTAATAAATATCTTAATCCTCACAAATAATTAGGAGTATTAATACAACTTTGAAGTTTACTGATTACCTTCCTATCTCGTACTTTATTCACAGATCGTTCAAGATCATGTTCAAGTTGAGTTAACTCTTCAAAAGGGATAGTCGTCATATCCTCGCCAGTGTAACGTCGCATGCTTAGCTGAAGACGACGTGTTTCTTTCCTCAACATTGCCAATTCAGTATACAATTGTTCCTATAAAATGAAATGAAGGAAACACAACAAGTAACTTCAAGCATGAGATGACAAACTTGAATAGATTATGTGTTGAGAATATTTACCCGACTGTCATGTTCAGGAATTCGAGTCCCTGTAACCTTTTGGTACCTTTCTATTATCTGCTCCATCCTGTAATAGATAAAGATTCATCATGATTCATTTCTCTTTTCCATTCTTCTGATTCTTTTTTTTTTTTGAGAAAATTAAAGAAAAGATGGCTAATAGATAATCTTCTTAGTTGAATGCATAATAATACGTGTTTTTTTTTCTGAATGCAGAATCTGATTAGTTTTTTTAATAACAAGTTTTTGTATCTTGAAAATGGAAATTAGTAATTAATCTAGCAGACTCGTAGAGTTTAATCTCCTGGAATATTGAATGAAGACCTCGATGTTGGATATGTTAGTAGCTTTAAGTTAATTCTTAATTGGTTCTTCTGACAGCGAAAAGATAATGGTATTTGAAGACTATCTCTAGGTTTATGTTTCCTCGTTAATATATTAGAAAAGAAAACGGAAGAGATTAAAAAGACAGTGACCTCATCCATGAGGGTTTGCAGTCAGGCCAGGGAATAATTGCTTCAGTCTTCAGATAATAACATGGCCTGGACCTTATTGCCTTTCTTAGTTTAGAACAAGAAAAAATGGCTAATGATTCAACTGAAGGAATTGATGGTTAACTATAACCAAGGATTGAGATGAATAGAAACTTCTTAAAAAAAAACTCAAGCAGTTTCTAGGGTTAGCTCATCATGAAACTTGACCACCAGACAACTATTACACTTACTGATTTCTTCTCATAATTCGCAAAATTAAAACTACAGTTAAATCTACAGTTGCATATGTTACAAGCATCTTATGTGTCACAAATTCTTCTTCTTAGTGAAGCAAAAGATTATAATCTAAAAGTTCTCTAAGAAAAAAGGAAAAGAAATGATAAGCTTTGTCAGAAGCATGCAACAGATTTATAGTCTGCAGGTGGATTTTTGGTTAATGTATAGAGAATTTTCTGAAGAGATGAGGGTGAAAGCAAAGCGAACATGGTAAAGAGAGAAACTGAAGTGGACCTTAAAGGTTCAGTGCAATACTGGCACATCTTGCCAGTGCTTGAGAAGATTATGAGGCCAATCTGTGCATCACAGAGGACTGAGAGTTCATGTGTCTTCTTCAGAAGGCCTTGTCTACGCTTGGAGAAGGTGACTTGCCTTGTAGTCTGGTTTTCAATCCTCTTTATTGGTATCTTTCCACGACCCATGATTCTGAACAAGCCTTGATGTTGTAAAACTCTTCTACTTGGGGAAATATTATGCCGGAATTCCTGGTTTTTTCATGCCAAAGAACTCCAGGGATTAATTCCAAAAGACCACATAAGGGAATGTTTCGATTTCACTTTAGCTCTCAAATAAATGGAAAGTATGATTAAGAGTTGAATTTCCCATCATAAGGATGAGTTTCAAATAAAGGATTAGAAGGCATAAGACAAATAGGCAAATGGAAACTAAGCTTCTGAAACCTAAACTGATGTGTTAGTGTAATTTCTAAAACCATTCAAGGCTTATGAGAGAGATAATAGAGAAAGAGAGAACATTTGTATACCTTAATGTCTTCTCTTCAATTCCTTGTAGAATTGGAGCTAGAGCAAGAAGGGGCAATTCATTCTATAAGAAGATCACAACCTTATAATGTGAATGCCATGCATATTGGAATATACTATATATAAAGCTCAAAAGGATGTCAAAGAGAGGTGATCTTGACCAAGTGTTAGGTTTGATCCGTGGTTGAGGTTAAACGATATATCAACTTCTATGGTGCATATTACATCATGGGATTATACACTTCCAAGAGAATAGTGGTATAGCATGTAATTTTTCCCTATGCAAGAAGTTTTCCATTGTTGTCATACATTGAAAGCTTGGACAAAAGTGTTGTTGTGTGACTCTTAACAACTCTCTCTGTGTTTGATCTGTCAAGTTACCTGAACTTTCCCATTTTTGGAATGCTTTAACAATGGTTAGAAAACTGAGGTTCCCACGAAAAGAAACCAAAGATGGGGTTGGGTAAGAAAACCCACAAGAACTATTAGGACACGACAAAGAGTTACAATCTCTCAGAAAAACTCTGAATGCATTTATGGTTCATGGTGTTGATCATGAACCAAAAAGCATCATTGCGAACTTTGGGAAACTAGTTAGACTGCGTAAAGTGAAAATGATAATGCACTTGAATGAGTAGTAAGCTTATTAATATCACTGGTTAAATCATCACTAATATTCCTTTCCAATAATTCATTTCATACCTCCATATCAGTTCATCTTCCTAAGTTCCTTTTGTCCTTTACCAAAACCTGCAAAATTAGCAGCCGAAAGAGTTCCAAGGATAGAGTTCACTCTTGCCAGAAGCTACGAGGCTTCTAGCTATTGGGAGAGATGTTTATTTTACTCCTTTATTTCTGATTCAACATAACTTGCTATACTTTTTATTGTGGTTTCGACACCGATTAATTTCTTTATATATATATATATATATATATATATATCACTTAAAAAACCTACCAAATCAGATTATTCAGACGATAGTCAATACAGAAAGACACTCACTTCTTCAGCCGACACTCATTCCTCTCATTCTCGACCTTCATCCATCAACTTCGTCCATTTTTCACGTCGACTTCATCGTCTGCTGCTGCCGCCATGGATACTTTCGGTGTGCTTACAGTCGTGAGGGTTCCCGAAGTGATGTTTGGCTAAAGTACCATTTCCTTTTAAAGATGTAGAGATGGCTTGAGTTCGATGGGCTTCAAAGGAGAGTAGTTTTACATTGTCACATTTAACTACATTGTTATAACTTCCTGAGTCAGGATTTATTGCTTTGTAGTCAAATTTTCTTGATTAGAGTTTAATCAAGTGTTGAACAATGTATTGTGTTACGGATTTGTTTATGTAGAACTTGGATGTTTAATATATGAAGTTTCATTTATGTCTTTATGGTGATTGTGTTAACTCTCTTTTATCTACCTAGTTGTGTTTGATATTGAGATTATGGTTGATCCATATTGACCACTTGC
>JANIPN010000003.1:12727296-12740285 GCA_027478595.1 Erythroxylum anguifugum
CCTTCCACAGATTTTATTATCATAATTACTGTCCAGAATTGTCATTTAACCATGAATTGCATACCTTAATTAAAGCCACAACGTCCTCCTCTGCAGTACCTCCTATCTCACCAATGAGAACGATACATACAATTCAATTCTTAACCGGATTAAAGCTCTGCCTGTCCCTGCTTTAGGGTCAGACTATCCTTTAAATCAAAGACTTTCAATTAAATAGCCTGAAGGGGAATAAAGCAAGAAATGGAAGAAAATCAAGAAAGGAGTCAGTTAACCATTGGAGAGATTGACGCCAATAGCATCCCTTCGGCAGTTCAGGGAATTTTTTGCTCTTTGATCACTGTGACTACAGAATTCTTTGGTTCATGTAATGAGCACAAACTCTATTGACAAACTACAAGAAACACAAAACAAGAAAATGCATTCTATAATCACAAAACTATGGAAATGCATCCAGTAATTGCAAATTCACAAGCTGAAAAAACCGATAAATAGTCTTAATATGAACATAATGAAGACTTAACAAGGCACTGGGAGCCGCAACAGAACCTTAAATGCAGATTTCCAATATTTCAGAAACAACCCCGAGGCTTTTATAGATACTAAAGGAATTATTATAACAATGTCATTGAAATAAACATAGATAAGCCTTCAATGTACATTTATGAACATAGCACATAACACACATTGGAGACCCTATGCTAAACTATGGCTTTTGCAACATTGATCACAAAACTTCAAAACATCCCTAGATTACCTTCTGTCTGGGGATCTGCAAGAAACTTGGTGATGCAATCAAGAAAGTTTGTTCCATTGAATGGATCACCACCCATACCTACACAAGTAGATTGCCCTGGACCAACTGCTGTTGTTTGGAAAACCTAAAAAAAATTAAAATGAATATTTTAAATAATTGAAGATTTTCAACATCACCTTAAGGGCAGTTAATAAAGCTTAAATGTACAAAAAGTTTTGCAGGAATATGAGGTCAAATAGCAGTTCCCAACAATCTTAGACAGGTTATGGTGAAATAAATAAATGCACAAAGAACTTCATCAGTACAGCAATGGCTTAACAGAATCAAAAAGCAAAATCTCTCTGATCCAAGGAAAAATTAGGGGAAGGGAGGGGCTTCACGTAGGCAGTCAAAGGGACAAATATGCTATTAAATGACAAATTTCTTGAAAATTTTGTTTACTTCAGAGCTCTCAAGTAGACCAAAAATATGCCTACATGTAAGAGAATATAGCTAGTAATCCATAACTTTTTTGTGCATGAAATTCAAAGAAACTTTGTCAGTAATGCAATGATATGGAAAACAGGAGTAAATACAAAATTGCACTGACAAGAACAAATTTATTAGCATCAGCATGCCTAAAACTGCATTATTAATTGCAAAATAGTGACATAGAATGAAATTGATAGCCAAAGAAGAGTGTAATGCAAGAACTCATGCATGGATAAAGCACCTGTTCAGAGGTAAAAAGGTATATAAGAAAATTTTTCATTGACAATGGCTATGATGGAAAGGGAGGTCAAAAGTGGATGTAACATACGCAACAGTATGCAATTTATGAACTCACAGTCTCATAAGTCAATGTGCCACAACGAGAAACAATTCCCACACATCCTGGATTGTGTATGTACCCAGGCATAATTCCAATCTTGTATTCCCCTGGTTTGATAATACCAGGACAATTAGGAGCAGCTTTCACACGAACCTGAAACATCCATTTATTGAACTTTCAATGGGACTATTTATGTATCAAAAGAACAACTCCAGCTACAGCAGTTGTCTACAGCCAATGCATTTCCAAATGCACAAAATATGCAAACTTGACAAGCAAACTATTTCCAGATGTAATGAAGTTAGAAATATCACAACTGAAACAGCCATTATAATTGAAACCTGGGACTGGAATGCACCATTTTTTCCAACACTGGATAAGAAAAAGTTTACATATGTGAGCAGTTTACAAAGTCCAGTATAAATCATAAGACTTTCCTTTCCCTTGCTGACTTCAAATTAGAAAAGCCAATGGCATACAACTGAAATATGCAATGATTCCCCTGCAAATAAAAACAGGGGGGAAAAAAAGAAGGCAAGAAAGGAGAAATAAGCTTTCCAAGTGATTACTGAATTAATAATATCATTACCATGTCATGCTAAGGAATTCCTTCTGTAATGCACACCACCAGATCCAATTCAGCTTCAACTGCCTCCATAATAGCCCTAGCAGCAAAAGGAGGAGGAACATAGATCACTGATGCATTAGCTTTTGTTTCAGCTTTGGCTTTCTGCCACTGTATTGAAAACAGGAAGTCCAAGGTGCTCTGTGCCACCCTTCTTGGGTGTCACTCCACCAACCTATAAGATGAAACAGAAAATGTACGGAAATGTTAGAGCTGAAACATTGTTAAGAAAGAGTGTGAAGAAAAATGGATAGAGAAGAAGAGTATAGCTGCAGGTTGGAAGAAGAGGGCAACAAAACAATTTGTAAGTAGTCTTCAACGCAACAAAATCAACACAAATCAGCAACCACCTCTTTGTTTACACATCTGAGAAACTGGAAGGGAAAATATCCCCTCGTTTTTTTGGTAATAAAATATCCCCCCTTTCACTATATTCGGATCATCTTCTGTTGGTTACAAATGGACACAGCTTAAGCGACTTTAACTACATGCCCCAACAAACAATCTGGGCCTTATAATAATTGAAAAACTACCAAAAGAGTTATCAACTGAGATCATAAAGCACTGTTGAAAATCTAATCTGCGATTTCCTCCATGGCCACAATCAACTAGTAAATTCTGCAGCTAGACACCTCAAACCAGAATTCAATATGTTTTTATTTATGAGATCACCATATAATGAACCAAACAAGTAAATAAATACAGATCAGCACCAGCACCAGCTCCAGCTATGCTTGTTACAATCACATTATCTGTTCGAAACTATATGCCATGTTGTAACCTAAATTACACCTCAAGGTAGCCAGCAACAACAGTAAACGGACAACAATGGGGAAAAAAATCAACACCTAACAGTTCACAATCACACAGACTACTCAGAACAGGAATATTACAAAAGACCATGAAAGAAGCAGCAAAATTCAAAGCTGAACACAAGATCACAGGTAAGCATAAAAGATACCATCTTGGTGCCATATTCAATGGCTTGTTCGGTGTGGAAAGTGCCGTTCTTGCCAGTAATACCTTGGCAAATGACACGCGTGTTCTTGTCAACGAAACCGCCGGCGGAGGGGGGGTTTTCCAGCGAAAGACCGGGATTGTAAAAAAGAAGAAGAAAACGAAGAGGGAGTGCGAGGCGATATTTGGGGTTGGTGAGAGCGAATCTTGGAAGATGTAGAAGCTGTGAGTCTACTGGCGTGTCTCGCCATTTTTCGATCTCCCTAGGAACATGAAAGGCGAAGCAGCTTTGCTTCGTGTCTGTGTCGGGTCATTTTGACTACTATTCGGGTCGACCCGTGAATCTTCCTTTTTTAAAAACATTAAAAATTTATTGAATTAACAAGAGTTACAACAAGCACCTTAAAAACGACAAGACGTGAGTGCCGCATCTGCCCAACATATACAATGAAGCGACTACGGTGTAGTTAGCAAGAGATAATCTAAAACACGGTGACGTTTTGTAAACGGGTAAAAGAATAAAGACCCACACCAGACGAGAGAAGGGTCTCCAAAAGTTTGCCAATTCGGGCTAAACATAGAGGGCGATGGGCGATCTTCTTCTCCCCGCAGTTTGCGTTACCAAGGTATGAAAATCTCTGATTTGAATCATGCGACTATTTCTTCTATGAACCATCTGATCATAGATCTACTTTGCTAGGCTTGAGCTTTAGCTTGGAGTAGTCGCGGTAGCTGTACCTGTTAAGTCGTGGTGGGTCGATCTCCCTTCTCAGCCCAGGTTAGATCGAACGCTGACTTTTACTTCTCTTTTTGCATTTCAATTTAAGGTTTAAACAGTTTGACTTACGCAAGCCTTAAGACAATGCCGTTTGGTTTCACATTAATTATTAGGTCTTCCTTCCGCTTTCTGTTTTCTTCTATTGGGAAAACAAAAACCAAACAAAGCCCTACTCCTCTCTGTTTCTCTCTATCTCTCCAGTCGTCGTGTTTTTCATCGACTGGCGACGTCTCTGGCGCTTCAAGCTTCTCAAAACGAATTGCTCTGCTAGAGTGACCAAAAGAGGTTGACGTTTAAAATTTTTTGCAGTACAAACAAAACATTAGTATCTGATTATATTAGGTGTTAATAGCTAAAACGAAAGTTTACTTTGAAGCTGGTAGTTTTTTCGTGTATTGCGTTGTTTTGTGCTTTTCTTCAGGTTGTTGTCAGTTTTTAGTGACTGAATTGTGGAGAGAAAGTTTTTGGTTTCAACTTTAATGAGGTTATTATTGTGAAAAACTCACGATTCACCGAGACTTGCGATTCTTTCTTCTTTCTTCCTTTTTTGCTTCAAAAGAGAGCAAGTCTAGAAGAAGTATAAGATTGCAAAAAGAAAATTGGAATAGGTTCATCTCTGACTCCGTCTATCACAGCTGGTGTAGAGCTTCTACAATTCTCAACAGGCGTGTTTTGATTTTCTTACCTCTTCCTTTTTTTGAGCAAATGCTGTTTTGCTTTTCAGAGAATATTTGGAGCCTTTGATTTTCATGGCTGAACTAGACGAGGTTTTGGCTGATAACAGCCTTGAAGATGTTAATTGGCTTTGTTCGCTGTCTGAATCTGAGCTTGTAGGTATCTCTTTCCTTATGTTTATTTCCAGTTGTTCTAAGATTGGAGAAAGGAATAGATGGAAAATTTAGCATTCTTATTCTGTTTAGTTGAAGAGAGGGCTAGTTAGAAAGTATTTTTATTCTTCCATATTCTGTGGTAATGGGAACTCTGAACTCTGAAACTCATACTAATTATACAACTACCCCAATCAGCATGTATTTACTTCCTGATTTCCTCGATTGCTTAGAACTGAAGTTTGTTGCAGGATCTGGTTGTTAGCCTGAAACAGATGGTTCTTAAGCGAGCAAAAGTAATTGGTCATGAAGAATTAGCCAAAAGATTTGATTTGAAGATTCTTCGAGCTCTTTGTATGTTTTACGCTTTACTTCCCATCTTCATATTTAATTGACTATAACGACATAAAAACTATATTTGAGGTGGTTTCTTGTAGTTTAAGTAATTTCTTTTCCTTTGAGCTGTTAATGTTGTAGAACCTAATATGTGATATATTGGCAGTTTGTCACCAATATTTATGATGTAACACTCTTGTTTCATCAATAGTTTATGTGCTCTGCTGGTGTATGTTAATTGTAATTGTAATTTTACTTTTCTTTTCTGAGGCATAGCAAGTGGGCGATGTTAAAAATTGAAAGGGAAAGAGGAATTTTGAACGGTCATTTTAGCTTATCGTTTTGTGTTGAGCTTTCACACTTTATCTAAGGATCTATGTTTGAAACAGTTTGTGATTCTTGCTGCTATCTGATCTTTTGGAGCTCTTTTTATCTATGTTAGGGTCAGATTACTTAGTTCTTACTATTGGAGATTGATGTTTCTAGTTAATTATGAATATATTACTCTTCCATTTGAGTATTTCCAGTTCATATTGGTCATGGACAATTTCATCTTTGTTTCTCCCAAATGTTGAGAATAGTGAAAAAGATAAACGAAACTGTATGTTAATTGATGGAAAGACCAGTTTGATTTTCCTTTACTGTCCCTAGATTATGTGGAAATTGGTAGCATCTAAGGATATATCTTCTATTTGTTATTATTTATGTTTTGTTTTTTTTCCTTTAAATAAGTATTCAATAGTATTGACTATCTCTTTGCACGATGCCTAGAGCAGGCCTTGTTTTAATGGAATATTTTAAAGGAAAGGTAGAAGATTTGTCACATGTCCCGGGCTTAGCCAACGGTTCCTTTCTGGATGGTTGCAATTTATTGAAACGCAATTCAGCGGCTGACTTGAGCATTGAGCAGCTAAAGGCATGCATTGGTATTGAAGAAAGAAAAAGACCAGCTAAAAGGTAGGCAGATCAAATTTAACTTTTAATAGTTCATTTTCTAAGCAACTATATTTTGGTCAGTAGTTCCTATTCTTGTAGACTAATTCAAGTATTCCTTCTAAGTTTTGTTCCCAAGCTATTTTTTGTGCTAAGAACATTATAGTACGTGCATATTTTTTGTGCCAGGAACATAGATGCAGTTTATCATTGTTCTATGATTTAATTCAAGTACAATATGATATACTGTTAATTCTTCCACATCCTTCCATTCACTTGTACAAAAATAATATCCATGATTGGGAAACTTTTTCAATTGTGGTTGTTTTCATCCATAATCAATGTGAATGCGATGTTGGAGTGCCTGTAATCTGTAGCGGTTTGTCTCCATAATCCAGTTCAACATTATTGGAAGCTTGTGTGTCCCCATGGAAACCAAGCAGTAGTACTTAAAAGCTTTTGTTATAGAAAGAAAATTTATTCTAAACTTCAAATGGACTCCTTCCTAGCATGCGTGAATAGGAATACAAATGACATCATTGCGTTGGCTATATGAACCTAGAATTTGTTTATCTTACTTGTTATATAGTGCCATACTATTTTTATATTTGAGAATGCATGTGTATGGATTTTGCACCAGTTGTGCTTTTGCTTTGATTGTTGTTCATTTATTCACCTGATTTTCTTGTAGATCTCGTGAAGAGGCCTCAGTCAGTAAGGAGAAATAGACGATTTGAGGAGTAAGACAAGCTGATAGAAAGTTCTAACGCCAGCTGACAATGTAGTACCTCATGCGAGCAACTTGTGTTTTTGTTGAGAAAGTTGGGCTTATTTTGCTTGCTTCTTTCATCTTTCTCATTTTTCTTACTGATGTGTGTGTTTTAGGTATTTAAGTTTCTATCTTTCAACACAAGAATTAGACGACAGATTCTTGCCTTTGTGTCTTGACGAAGGCAATATGTCGTAAATGGTGGGGGTAGGAGATTGGAAAATCACTGACCAGTTATATGATGAGTTCCCTTCACCAAATGCTTTTGTATCAGTGGTTCCTGAGGATGCTTCTTCAATGGAAACTTCCGGAAAAACTGGCAGGGAGGTTGAAGAACTCAAGGTAATGGAGAAAAGCTAGAAATTCCAAACGTTGGAGCACTTTGATGAAGTAGCAGGTTGAGCAACCACCACTGGCCATCGCCTTCTGATAAGCTTCTGATAGTACCAAGTGTTCTCCAAACGTTGGAGCTCTTCGATGAAGTAGCAGGTTGAGATACCACCGCTTCTGATAGTATTCAAGTGTTCTAGTTTTATAGTTCCATTAAAAGAAACTCTTGAGACCAAAAACAGCTTCTTGTGGTCACATTTTATGTAATAATTAAGCAATTATACTAAATTTGACAATAGCTATTCAGAAACCTTTATATTTGTTACGGGACTCCAGAAAAAGGAGATTATATCTATGTAAGGGTAAGACTGTATTATTAGACCTTTCCAGATTTCGCTTTATTGCGGTATTTCAGAATGGATTGTGTGATGGTGATATCTATGTGCAGAAAAGGTCTTGAGTGGCTCTGAGTATAGAACGAAGGTTAGTATTGCTATAAACCAATACAAACTACTAAATTGTTTACAAGAATGAGGGTAAGTTAGAAAATTATGTTATACAGACAATCTCATGGATGGAAATATCTTTTAAACCTTCAGCTTACTTGGGAATTTTTTTTTTAAGTTTAAATAAATTTTAGATCTTTTTCACTAGGTCCAAATTGGACCACTCAGAAGTAGCTAAGGCTACTTTTGCAAGTGAAATACGCCACTTTAAGTACGAAATATCTTAGCAGTAGCAAACGAAGGCTGTCCCATTAGTCAAAGATCTCAAAGAAAGATCTTGATATTCTTCCTCAGAGAACTGGAAAACATGCCTGCAACTACGACTGCATGTCTTCCAATTACTTCAGTTGTAGCTAAAAGCTTCTTCAGAACTCCAAATCTCTTAAGCTTTTACCCTTCAAGTACTTCTAGGAAACCGTGTGACCGTTCTTTCAGTTGCAAGGCTGCTGCTTCATCTTCTTCTCCAATCACAGATTTCGACCTTTATGATCTTCTGGGCATTGAGAGCTCCTCAAGTCAGTCCAAGATAAAAACCGCTTACCGAACCCTGCAAAAGCGTTGTCATCCAGACATTGCAGGACCGACTGGACATGACATGGCTATCATTCTTAACGAAGCTTACGCAGTTCTCTCTGATCCCACTTCCCGTTTGGCTTATGATAAGGTCCTTGTCTATGTTTTTTCATTGCATGTGTGTTTGTTTTTGCTTGTTGTCAATACCCTTTTGCAGGATGAGAGTTATAATTTTTCTTCATCTTCAAGCAGTGGAAATTTGTTGATTAAAACTTGGTTATACCAACAAAAAGAAAAGTAGTTGAACTTGTGTTCTTTCATTGCATATGTGCTTGTTTTCGCTTGCTATCAATACCCTTTTGCAGGATGAGAATTATAATCTTTTCTTCATCTTCTAGCAGTGGCAATTTGTTGATTAAAACTAGATCATACCAAAAAAAAAAAAAGAAGAGTAGTTGAACTTGTCAACTATTTTGATTGGCCTTACACTCACTAGAACAGTTGTTTTAGTTACATGGGATCAGGTTCCGATCTTTAATCATACAACAAATAGTAGCCAATTCTCCATCTTCAGTGCAATTCTCCCATATAAGCTTCTCTTATTGTTAATTCTTTGAGAAGTACAAATTAAGTTGTCTGTGGTTTAGTTGTAACAGTAATGTGGTACAGGAACAAGCAAAGTTTGAAGAACTCCGTGGATATACTGGAAAACCATTATATTCTCTTTGGTTTGGCTCGGAAAGTGAACAGCGGGCAGTCTTTGTTGATGAAGTGAAGTGTGTTGGCTGCTTAAAATGTGCCTTGTTTGCAGAGAAGACGTTTGCCATTGAATCGGTATATGGAAGAGCAAGGGTTGTTGCACAGTGGGCTGATCCTGAGCACAAAATCCAAGCAGCCATCGAAACATGTCCTGTCGATTGCATCTCGTAAGGATTACATTTTTCTCGACTTAATGTTCGTTTGCAGTTGATTAGCATCCAAGTTTTGACAAAGCTCTAGAGACGTATTTGACAAAATATCACCAAAAAGACACCTTACATGCTTTCAATTTTGTTTTAGTAGCGCTGCATCCACCCATTAGTGATCATACAGAAGACATGGATTGATCTGTTTAAGGAACTTCCTTCTGAGCTTGTTCAGATGGCAATTTTTTTTTCAAACAACTAAAATTTGAGTATCATTTCAGGAGAGGATAGGACCTTGAGTTCGCTCTTTGATATGGATTTAGAACAAAATTCTGCAAAAAAAAGCATATACAGCTACATAGTATATCATCTTAGAAGCTCATTTAAGTATCAGAAGAGGTAGTACTTCTATTTAACAGGAACGATGGAAGATCATATCTGGTTTTTGTTGCTGTATGGCTTTATGATTCTTGATCTGGAAGAATGTTTTTCAGGAGGTAAATGAGTAGAAGATTATTTAAAAGAGAACCTTGTACTTAAACAGGCGATTAAAGCTTCAGAAACCATATAAATTAGACACTGGATGTCTACTAGAAACAAAAAATAAGAAAGATTTAACCGCATTTTGCTTAGCAGTAAAGCTTAAGGCAGGACATTCAAACAGATAAAGAAAAGCTCTTACTCAGAGGCAAACCTTAGGCCACAAGAAACAACCCTTCAGTATCATTTATTTGTTTCTTTCTGTTTACTGATTCAATATTAGTGTCCTCAAATGATTCTCTTCATCAAACTAGGATAGTGGAAAGATCTGACTTAGCAGCACTGGAGTTTCTTATGTCGAAACAGCCACGAGGGAATGTACGAGTTGGTGCAAGCAATTCTGTTGGTACACGTGTCTCAAATATATTTGTTGATGCAAAGAAATTCCAGACCAGAGTCACTGTTGCCAAGAACAAAGCCAGTAGTCAGAACTCACAGGTAATCTCAAAAACTTTCCATTGACCATTTCCAATCACTGAAGCCTTCGAAGTTTTAATATGATAATAGTTTATTGCAAGCAATGAAGACTTTTACTAGCATTATCATTACATGGTAATAGTCTATGTTTCTGTATGAGGGTTATTAGTACCCTGGTTCCTGAGAAAAAATCAATTCGTACAAAACTACTGCAAGTGTTAATAGGAATACTAATAGCTAACTTATGTGTTTAAATAACGTATGGTTGCAGATTCTAAAGTCTAAGTAAACTTTCTCACCAGCACATTGCCAATGAGAAAAGTTGCTTAGCAGGTTATGGGAGTAATTCATATTTATCATTAACCAAAAAGATCTGTCATATTGTGTTCAGATTTCCACTATAATGACTTTGTTGGTCTTATAAAGTAGTACAAGTGATCAGGAGCATTTCTGAACTATTTCAGGAAACAGACCTCCAAAGAGAGGCAAGAATATCAGCTATTCAAGCCGTCAGGTCAATCTCAAATTGGTTGTACTGGCAATCACCAAAAGTCGGACCATCTACATCAGAATCTCGCCAAAGCTTAATGCAGACAACTAAAAATTCATCTGAACCAGACATTAACAAACTCCGGGAGGCTGCTGCAGCAAGAAAACGTGCAAGAGAAAATGGAAGATCCATCTCTAGGAGCCCTCTTAGTTATATGTATCATGATGAGTATTGGATACCATCAACTCAAGCTCTCCCTGCCTCAACCTTTAGCTCTGGCTCTAGAGTTACTTCAGAGGTTTCACAAACTAAAGAGCGGAGAGGCAAGAATGACAGAGATTATAAACTTGGAAAAAAAGTTTCCAGGAACCCCATAATGTGGAGAATCCCTCTGTTAACTGCAACGATAGCAGCAAGTGTGGTTTATTTACAAGTAGGAGAAAGGGCCATTGATGGATTGGATGAGCATATTGGTGGCTCTTTGGCATTGCAGATCGTTAACAGCTTTTGGTTACACATAGCATTGGCATGGATTACATGGTATTTAATTGGGGCGGCAGCGACTGGAATAGTTGAAACCATACGAAATAGGTCATAGTGCATTAAAACAGAGAACAGCAATACCTGCACTAAGTTATACTTGATGTTGTATCTATATGTAGAATATTGTACTATGTAGTGTAAAAATGCAATAAGAATCACACAGGGCTGCATCAATTTCACAAACAAAACATGCAGTATAATCTGAAGTAACTGTAATGAAATGCAATGAAAATATTAGGATAATTGTAACATCTTGTCTTTCTGAAGAATAATATTGCAGGATTAACTATTTTACTGAAACTCATACTATTCATGAAATACTTTAGTTCTTGAATATAATGTACTTAAGTAGATTATTCAGGGATCTAGTCCCTGAAAAACTATACTTTGGGGTGTTAGAGGCAATTCTTAGGCATTGTTTTATGGTTTCTTGACCCTGGAAAGCTCAGTTTTCTGTGGTTCCTTCTCTCACAAAATAGCCTGACTGCAGTTTATCCTGACCGAACTAAAAATGTAAATACTCCACTCCCCTACGACCATTCGGGAGATGATTCTGTCAATAACTTTTATCTTCAACCAGTCTTGTCAATATACGTATACATTTTACTTTATCTTTCAATCCGTAGTAGTCATTGAGCTTAGATAACACAAAAGATATTTCTAAATCAAAGATAAGAGGATACTTTGGTCACTTATTGCAGAAACTAAGGAAACAGTTACAACTTGAACCGACAGTTCAGCCACTTGCCTATTGTACCGTATAACTTTCTCCTCCAATTTCTGCTCAAGAAAACAGGTAACACCACACTCCAAAATCCGAGAGAAAATGCCATGAACACAAAAGAATAGAATACTATAGGTTTGTCCACGAATCTGTCTTCCTCCATTTGATTTTCTTCTGTCTCATCACCTGGATTAACCGTTTGATTGTCTTCTGTCTCATCGCCTGGATTAACATGGTTGTCATCACCCAGCCATCCCCTCTCCAATGGTGGGCCACAAAGTTTTGGATTGTGTATATAATAAATTTTAAGAACAATGGTGTATATAATATTATGATTTGTTAAAAATAAAAAGAAGATTTAAAGTTTTAAATAAAAAATATTTTTTAAAAAATTATATTCTTCAACTTAATCGTCATATTATGAATATATTTTCAACTTGATCATCGTAATAAACTTGCATGGAAGGAATTAAGCATGCCAGCTCGTTCAGTTGGAAATTCCGATTCTATTCTACTCCTCTCAGTAAATCGACAAAGCATTTCGCAGTTGGAATGCTGAACGCTGCTGTCTTCTTTCATTCCCCCTTTTAGTACGTTCTCAAAAGTCCTTTCCAGTAGTGAGGTTTTTTGAAAAGCTAACTTCTGCATTGCATTCTTGAACACGCGCGTCTTTGGTGCTACTGTAGAAAGCCAATTTGTCGAGGCAAGATAGCACAACTTTACCCCACGAGAAATTGAGACTTGAGAGTTTACTTTCCCACGTGAAGCGTCACCATCCAAGAAGAGACTCATGGTCAACATTTTGATCCGAGTCTTGTATTCATATCTAAATCAATCGTAAAGCTAATGTAGAATTCCACTTGGAAAATTTTCAGTTCCCTTTTTCATTGTGATGTAGACCTGCTTTCAAATTTCCTTCTTCCTTCGTCTTAAGTTTTGGTTTCCAGGTATGTATTGTTGTGCAGAAACGTTAATAAATTTAGAATGAAGAATAAACCAGCAACAAAAACACCAAGATTTTTACACTGGTTCGACAATGCCTAAGTTCAGTTTAGAGACGACTGACTATTTCAATATAATCAATGAGAACATACAATAGTATTTATCACTCAATTTCTTAAAAGACTCAAATTAATCCAAGCTTACACACTAACACTAGGAAGAGAAAACAAAAAAAATTTACAAATGCTCCTTGCTGTTTCTCTCTCTCTCGAAATTTTATGCTCTCTTC
>JANIPN010000003.1:12796805-12811265 GCA_027478595.1 Erythroxylum anguifugum
AGTCGCAAACGACACTTATTTTGAATAATTAAAATTCTTCTAAAAAGACTCTTATTATGAATCAGAGGGAGTATATATTATGGAAAAACGTGAAGTTATCAAATTTTGCACATCATTTTATTTTTTTATTAAATTATTTTAATAAAATTTATTATGTGACTAATCCTAATACTAATTTTTGTTAAAACAATACGAGATAATTTTCAAATTTTTTATTTTTAATATTTTCGTAATGAATTTTAGGTGAGTTTGTGAACCTTTTAAGTAATGTTTTAAAATTCAAATTAAAAATTAAATCGATAAGATAATAGGTTTAAAGTTTAAAAAATTTAATTAATATTAAACAGTAAAAAAAGATTAAAAATTAAATAATTCAAAATATTATCAAAAAAGATTTTCTTTCAAGAATTTAAAATTTAATTAAAAAATTATTAAATAAATATTAATTGATTTATATAAATTTTTTAATTTAAAAATTAATTAATTAATTAATCGATTTTTAATAATAACATTTTTTAACCAAAATAAAAAATTTAAAATTGAAAAAAATTATACCATTTAAAATTTTTATTCCGTAAAAATAAATGAAGGGGTGTGTATTTCCACGTGTCAATCGCGTGGATGAGCCGAATGATCGTTAACCGTACCAAAACCCACAAAAAGTCAACAGGCTCTTGCAAAGTTTCATTCTTCTTTTGTATAATCCCAGGAATGATGTGTATATTGCCCCAAAAACCAATGTAAATAGTTTCGGCGTAGGTTATCTGCTGCCACCCACCTCTCATCCTCCCCTTAAAGTCTGCTTAAAGCGTCAAACTTTCCTTATATTAGCAGCTCTGTGTCAATTATGGAAGCATCATCAGCATTCATCCATGTCCAAGATCAAGTGAGAGTTACCAGTTTAAGGTGTCTATCTGACGACCTATACGTCAGAGTCAAAAAATAGCATTGCTGATCCAACTCACACGTTAAAAAAGTGAATGCAGAAGCCAAAACAGCTTAAGTTTTCAGCTCACCAAATCACACCCGTTGGGAAAAGACTGCACGCCAAGAAAGCACCATGCACTTCTGTTTCCTTCCCATATAACTCATCACCACTAACCACAATTTTCATAGTAGAATCATCCCACCAAGTCCAGCAACATGATTGATTCTATCACCAATGTTACTTCATTTTTCTCCTACTCCTCCCATCATCTGGATGGAAACCTCCTTTCTCGGCGTTTCTTCCTCTTGAGGGACGTTCATATTTTGGAACTTTTACTTGCTTCTGTTGTGTTCGTGGTGATTCATTCTCTAAGGCAGGAAAAGAGACATGGCCTACCTGTATGGCCAGTTCTCGGGATGATGCCTTCCATGATGGCCGGAGTCCGTACCAACACCTACGAGTGGATTACCAACGTGCTTCGCCGTCAAAATGGTACTTTTAGATTCAGAGGTCCATGTTTTAGTAGTCTCAATTGTGTGGTGACTGCGGATCCCAGAAATGTAGAGTATCTTCTCAAAACCAAGTTCTCTAATTTCCCTAAAGGCCAGTACTTCCACGACACGGTTCGTGATCTTCTAGGTGACGGGATATTTAGTGCAGATGACGAGATATGGCAAAGGCAAAGGAAGACTGCAAGCATTGAGTTTCATTCGACCAAGTTAAGGAAATTAATCACAGAGTCATTGTTTGAACTTGTCCATGCGAGGCTCTTGCCAGTCCTGGAGAATGCAGTCACTAACTCCTCCTCCATTGATCTACAAGACATCTTGTTAAGGCTAACATTTGACAATGTTTGCATGATAGCATTTGGGGTTGATCCAGGTTGTTTAAGACCAGGCTTGCCTGAAATACCATTTGCCAGAGCTTTTGAGGATGCAACAGAGGCCACAGTGATGCGGTTTGTTACCCCAACATGTGTATGGAAAGCCATGAGATTTCTTGATTTGGGGACGGAGAAGAAGCTAAAAGTATCGATAAAAGGTGTTGATGAATTCGCAGAAAATGTGATCAGGACGAGAAAGAAAGAACTGTCTAAGCAAACCGACGATATCAAGAAGCAAAGATTAGATCTTTTGACAGTGTTTATGAGGTTAAAGGATGACCATGGGCAGTCATTTTCCGACAAGTTTTTGCGGGACATATGCGTAAACTTCATACTTGCTGGGAGAGATACTTCTTCAGTGGCATTGAGTTGGTTTTTCTGGCTTCTTGATTCACATCCAACGGTAGAGGAGAAAATCCTTGCTGAAATATGCAGGATCATAAAAGAGAGACAAGAACTGGACTCTAAAGAACCGATTGTGTTCAGACCAGAAGAGATAAAGAAGATGAATTATTTGCACGCTGCAATATCTGAAGCCTTGAGGTTGTACCCTTCAGTACCTGTGGATCACAAGGAGGTGATGATCTGAGCAACTAACTCTCCTAGTCTCCTTGTACGTTCATCATTTCTCTTCTACTCTTATATATAATCTCATCATTATACGTCTAATGTTCCAGGTTGTTGAGGATGACATATTCCCAGATGGGACTGAGCTAAAGAAAGGAACAAAGGTAATTTATGCAATATATGCAATGGGAAGAATGGAGGAAATATGGGGAAAAGACTGTAGGGAGTTTAAACCAGAAAGATGGCTGAGAGATAGTCGATTCATGAGCGAATCAGCCTATAAGTTCACAGCTTTCAATGGCGGTCCTCGACTATGCTTAGGGAAAGATTTTGCCTACTATCAAATGAAGTTTGCTGCTGCCTCCATACTATACCGTTATCATGTAACTGTGGTGAAAGATCATCCTGTGATCCCAAAGTTCGCTTTGACAATGTACATGAAACATGGTCTCAAGGTCAATCTACTCAAGCGTGATATGTCTGAGCTCCAGAAGTACTTCTAAACCAAGTACTATTTTTTCATGTTCTTATACAGAATAAGATTCTTTGTTGCACAACACAGTCTGTTAATTGATAAAAGTAAGAGTGGGAAGAAGGTTGCTTGTACTTTAGGAGGTCATATTTCATATATTTCTCGGCAATAACTTGTATGTGTCGATTAGATTATAAGTGTGTTTTTGTGTATGCACATGAATAATGCAGTTATAAACGATTTGTTTCCTTTGCTTTCTGGACCACACGACTCTAAACATGACTCTTCCAATCCTTTTCACATAAACCTAAGAGATAGCAGCAGATTTCTCTGCAGAACAGCACATTAAACAGTTCAAGCCTACAAGGTTGCATGTAGCTAAAACCTAATAGAAAATTTGTATGACCCACTAATCAGTTTGGTATACATGTTATGATTATAAATGGTCCACAATATCAGTTGTCGGTACAGTGGCTGCTATTAGAAACTCGTTAATTACAGAACCTAAGTTGAAAATTCAAGTGTAAGATGTAACAAAATGACCATCTACAAACGAATCACAACTTACTATCATCAACTTCAAAGAAAAAGCATGTAGAACCAGACATAGAGTTTGTAGCCAAAACACAAGTTTGTCCTATCTGCTAACACAAATCAGTTTAGTTCTATGCAGTTAATAACTTTGATAAGAATATGATTATCAATTCAAAACTTGAGAATTCAGGCAGCACTATTACATTTTATGCCATTCTTCTTTAGATGGATTGGTTAGATAGTTTAAAATGGTTATATATTCAGTTTTCTCCAATAAATTCTGGCATAAATCACTCAATAGTTGCACCTTTGTAGAATTAATATACAGGCACTTGATCCATGCTTAATTATTCATAATAACCGTATCAAGCTTCTTCTTGAGTTCACATCATGGAAGGCCTAACAGGACCTTCCGGCTTAAGCCACTGATCTTACTCACTCGGGGCAAGTGGAGTATAGCCCTGCAAACATAAATAAGAAGTTCAGAGATATATACATGATATGCTTTACAAGTTTTAGAGGCAGTTAGTCAAGAAGAAAGTTATCTAAGCATATACAATCGGTTTCTCAGTTAAAGATCCACTATTCAAGAACTGTTCTCATCTTTGTACACGGGACAATTTTCAAGTGCTCAGTTTAAAACTAATCAAGGACCTCAAACTTACATTACTCAAGCTCGCCCGTCCCATTCTTCGTAGAACTCTTCTAAAAATTCCACCATGAACTTGTGTCTTCTTTCAGCCCTCTGTTTTCCAGCCTGAAATGTCACCAATACTGATATTGCGTTAAAAACAAAGTAGCAGGTGGTGTCCGTGAATGTGCATGTAATCATAATTTATGCAAGACATAAGTGTTGTGATTAAGCAGATACAGCTTCGCGTTGTAATGCATACAATTGGTTAACAAGAAATAAATAGTTGGAAAAGAACTGACAAACTACAAGGCAAACTAATTTACTGCTTCCATGCTAAGTCAATGACGTTACCTTAGTCTTCATTAAATCCTTCAGTTTGAGAAGTTTTTCATGAAAATGATTTAAAGTAGTTTGTTCTTCTTTCCTCGTATACTGTTCCTTTGATAAGTCTGAGCGTGGTTGAATTGCAGGATCATGAAGCATTATCTTCCTACTTCCACCAAAAGTGAAACAGCGAGCAATCCCTGCAATTGAGATTTGTGTAACAGCATGCCATTGTATATCACATCAGAAATGTATTCACAGTGAATTATCTTCTAAGATGAAAAAAACATAGATGAAGAAGAAGAAAGATCAATAAAAAATCTGAACGGGGTCACCCCAACCCTTCCCCAAATCATATCACAGAAACACCTACTTCAAGTAGGTATGACGTCAACAGGTCAGTGAACAGCAAAACCGTAACACCAACCCTTTTTACAGGTATCCAAACATTTAATTTAGATGCAAATAATCCACCGAGTAAAAAGGAAAGCTATCTTCAAGCTTCAATGGACATTAAATCCAGAATATACCAATTGCCCCAATTGCATCAAGACGATCGGCATCTTGCACAACCCCAAATTCGAGACCCAGATCGCCATTTACATGCCCTGATAGTTCCTCTTTAAAGCCTGAAGAACAGAGATATAGTTACAATCCTTTTCCACATCCATCAATTTAAGCTATGGTCTAACAAAAATGGGGAAGAAATGAATTAAGAAGCCTGCAGATTGTAGAAACATGAACATATTTCAACTAACAAGAAGGCATATTTCACTAAGAACTAAAGCAGTTAAATAATTTTGCTGACATATCCTTAAAGATAACTGATGACTAATGATTCAAGTTCAAAGTGTGAGCAGGGGCCAATCAACGTGGATTTACAAAGTCATCAGTCAAACAGAACAAGCAGAAAACCACAATAAACCGATATCTAAAGTTGAAAAGGAATAATCCAAGCATTGGCAACTGAAGATTTTGTAACTTGTCAAATGATCTCCATTTCTGTATCGGCTCAAATTATTACCTGAAGTTTGAGAGCAACCAGTCAATTTTCTAACAAAATAATTTTCTACATAAGAACCGTAAATAAATTGCAACCGTGTGGTGTTTGACATAATAAAATATACTTGAAGACTGAATCATGGTAATTGACAACAGTTGAGAGAGAAAATCTATTCTGTTAATTAACTCCAAACTGAAACGTAGCATCTTATTTGACAGAATTTTGAAATTTATGGGACTGATTTACCAGTTATTCCAAGATAAAGAAGAATAAGGAACACATAATCCTTTGTATTGTTAGAAGTTTTGTTCTTCAGTTACTTGGCATATGTTGCAATAAAATTGACGAACATGTGAACCCATTGGAATGACAGCTAAATGAATAGTTGCAAAAGTCATGAAATGAATAGGTAGAAACAGTTGATGCTACAATGCAAAATGATGTCCCCACCGTTGGATGACTCATTCTAGGACAAAAGAAAAAATATTTTCTGAAAGTGCACAACCTCAGGCAACAGATGGAAGAAACACAAGGTTGTCATTGCATGGCCAGAGCTTTATAAAAGTTACTCACCCATTCCCCTTATGATTGCTAAGATCTTCACCCTCTTAATTTCTTCAATGCCCTCTTGCTCCAGAAAGTTCTCAGCAACTTTCTCCTCAGATGGATCCCTAACCGCCCAAATGATCAAACTCAAAAAATCAGTGAATGTAAAGGGCTTGCAAAAGAGCTGATTAGAAATTTTGTTTTAAGAAAAGAAGGGAAAGAGCTAGAAAGAAAGATAGCTAAACATAAGCACTTTAAGATGAAATGGTTTCGAGCATGCATTGACATTGCACAGTTAAATAGAGTTGAAAACAAGGAAACAGAAAAATAAATGCAAATGTATAGTGAATGTTTATGCAAGTTTAGATGCACAAGCACGTCATTGTATTATAAAACATTAAAGCAAGAGTGAACGTCAAAGCTTAAAGTCTGCAAATGTGACTAAATTCACAAGTACATCATGATGTACAACAAAAGAACAAGAAATTTTCAAGCACCAAGGAATTGCAAGTAACTAAAATGCAATGGAATCACATAAAAAGCACAAGAAATATTCCTTTTTTTTTCTGCATCGTAAGACAAACTTATCTGACCAACAAAAGGAACATCCATATAATCAAAAGCCTGAAGTTAAGCAAGAAAGAGAGAGTTACAGACCTCAAGTATTTATAATCACCTGCAAAATGTGTGGGATAGGTAAGTGCTTGCTGATTTTGCAAAGAGGGGAAATAAAAAAATCATAGATCACACACAGATACCTCTCAAAAGCTGCGCAATTAACCAAAACTATGAAAACAGGAAAGCTGCACTTGAAGATATTAAAGGCACAAATTGGGAAGACAAATATTGTTACATACAGATGTAAAGCAGCCAATTATTACAGTGACACCCACATATCCCCTCGCTAATCTAACATATATTTCACATGCCAACGCCTAAGCGGACTTCAAGTCTTCAAAGAGTATTTCTTCCACATAAACAAACACTCCTCTGTTTCAAAGTTCCATTTTTTTTTTGGCAAAAAGAAATCAGCTGGATTAATTGAGAGCAAAATCTTTCTGAAAATTGAAGGGAAAGATGATGACCTATATCATGGAGTAGTGCAGCAAGCTCCACCTGCCATGAAAGAGATCAGGAAGTTAGAGCGAAGATTACAAAAGACCCTTCTTCCTAAATTCAGAAAGATCCAGTTTTTGGATATAGCCAAACGCTTATGATCAAGATAAACAAGAGAAATAACAGAGTAACGGGTAAAGAAAGGGTTTAAAGACTTTACGATTTCCATGGAATCAGGACTGGAAGAGAGCCCTTCCTCTGCAGCGAGGGAGAGAGCAAGGTCCCTCACCCTCCGCACATGAGCCGCGTCGTGCGACGCGTCGTTTCCGCTCATTGATCTTTCGACCAATTTCTCTGCTTTCGTCACTGTCTCCTTCTTCGCCATTTCTTCTCTCTAACACACAACTGCCACAACCACGACTAAATAACAATATAATGTCTCTTCTTGCTTCAAGCGGTGGGACCCTATATATTGAATCTTTTGAATAACACTAGCAAACAAACAACAGAAAAGAAATAAAGAAAGGAAACTCATGGTGGAATAGTAAAAGTTGCCTTGTTGCTGTCAGTCAATTTCTACCCGCAGCCGAAATCCAAATAAGTACATATCAAGACAAAAACAAGCACAAGCAGTACAGGACAACAATACAAGATTAAGAAAAGAACAACCCCAACCCTGCAGCGGTTGTCAAGTTGAAAACTTTTCCCAGAGTTAAATCAGCAGAAAGCATCTTCTATGCTGTGATACGTGTAAGAATATTGTCCTTGAGGAATACCAGAGAGGAATGATCAAGTCTGGTGCTTTCAGCTATATGACGAATCTTGACTTCTAGTCAGGGTACTTTGAACCCTCTATAACCACCACGCTTTCGCTTGCGAAGAACTTGCACGCTGATCGGAACCAGTGGTTGTGCTGGAACTCGAACATGAGACGTGGGGCTGCACCAGGCTCATACCTGAAGCTCTGATACCACTTGAACTAAAAGCTATAGCTTATAGTCAGGGCACTTCGAACCTTACCCATGTAAGAGGTCCATTGAAGTTCATAAGCAAATTTGCAGTGGAAGATATAGTAAAAGACTGAAATTCTCCACCGCCAGTTTCTCTTTGGCAGTCGCTGTAGTTATAGTAGCTACAGGTTCAGCCAGGAAATGTTGAGCACTCTTTTGTAGTGTAGTGGATGATGACGGTCATTAACCAGATGACGTTAGGGAGAAGGATTATTCGGAAAGTGAATCTGGAGGGGTGTGCGTGAACTTTCTTGTGTTCCTTTGCATTGTAATGTTCATATATTTGGCACTCTTTGGTTGTAACCATTTGTTTTTCCTCTCCAAATGTCTCTCTTAAATTCAACTAATATTTATGGGGTCTTTGATAGTGAAATGATAAGACAGAAACTTAAAAAGAATAGTTGGTCGCAGATGATTCTAGCTTTAGTGCGATGGATCTGGGAGCTCTTACGTTCTTGGCAGCCTTGAACGAAACAATCCAATGTCTGAAATGTAATGCTTGCTTGTATTTAAGACTTCTTCTCTTACGTTTTACCTGTGATAAGATTGGCCGAAGCTCCTACAACCTCCTAAATGTATCATTCTTTTGCTTGCTAGTACGACTTGCTACGTTTATGGGGTCTTGAATAGACTTGAGTTACCATTAGCTTGCTTCAACCGCAACTTAGAGATGAGATCACAGTTGCTTTAGTTAGTTTCTTAAGATGAAAGCAAACCAAATCTTTTTGTATACCAAACCCCCAATTCATGCAAAACAGAAAAGCACTTGAAACACCAAAAGACAACTTCCGAAAGATGCTTAAGCTTAAGAAGAGTTGGTCTTCTACCATGTAGTAACAGACCACCTTCAAACTTAAATGCTTCTATTATCTTTCAATAAATCATTCAAATCCTTCAACTATCTTTCAATAAATAACACAATGTCAAAGAAAGCAATCATCTTTGTTTCATCCAATCCTATAAAAAGTTACCATAATCCTAGAGTCAATTGGTTGCATGTGTTTGCAGTGAGTATCCTCTGCGAAGATAGTATCTTCAAAAAGCAGTGGCAAATGCAAAATATAGCATTGCTTTCAACAGAACCCCCATGATTATAAGGGGCAAATTGAATACATAAAAAAAAGCTAGGAAATCAAGAACCAGCGCCTGCAAAAATTGGAGCAGAATGTTTGTTTCTCTCAAGTATGTCTATCGAGGAATTTCTCTATCAAGGCCGAGAATGCAGCAAATCCAGCACAACCAGCGCATGCTGCCTTTGGACCTCCTACACATAACAACCGGTAGATAAGATATCTTGTTAGCGAGAGGCAGAAAGAGAATAACCAGAATGTTTAATGCTTCTATACGCACGAAACAAATTACACAGGTGAAGAATGAAAGTCACACTTCAAACGGCAATACAAAATGGTGAGCATAAATGGAAAACATCAAAGCAGGTATCCTTCACCAGTCGTGATTTCAAGAAATAGCTAAAAAGTAACTGAGATTGCAGTATTTTATTTTCAAGATTGATATGTTATCGAAATGGTTTCACGGAAAGAGTTGATCAATGTTTGAAATGAAGCTGATCAAAGATGATGCCAGTTGCCACTCTTTAAATTGTGTTTCTCACCAATATTATTCATTTCATCTTGAAATAAGCTTTGCAATCAATCAGTGGATACCGTCATGCATCACAATTAATCACTAAGAAATGCTAAGAATAAAGTTCAATTAGCATGCAACAAGCCTGCCCCTATTTCCACTTTTTATCTGGAGCATCAAACAAGAAGTTTGATCCCACATTTGAGACATATTCCACAAGCGGGCGAAAATCATAAGTCTATAAAGAAAACCTCAATTGCAAAGAAGTAGATGTCTACTTGTCTCCTCCAGACATATTCCATCACTGAGCATTCAATTACTAGAAAACTCCAATAACATGAAAAACCACTCTCGGTTATGCCTATAGCTAGCGAACATCAGAAACAGATGTATGAAAGAGAGGCTGGGCTCCCGTAACAAGATACTCTAATCGACAACTGTTGCATAATTAATCATGGCAGCAGAAAAGATTACCTTTTGCTGACAAAGAACCTCCAGTTACACATCCAGCGACAACTGTGTTTGTCATGTCATGTTTTGCCCGTGCCTTAAGAGAGGTAATCAAGATAAAGTCAGCGTCAAGAATTCCGACCTACTAGTTTGTGTACAGTTAAATTTCGTTCATCAATATACCTTCTCAACAACACATTCAGTGGCTGAGAAAATCAAGCCCATAACTGCAAATGCTTTACATGAACTCCAACTCCTCTGCCCCATCTGTTTTGCGGTGTACTTGAATTGTTGTCTAGCAGTCATCTCTTCTTGATGCAAAGGATTATCCAGAGCAGCTAGAAACATACCCATGAACAAGCCAAGGCCACCTCCTACAAACACCTCGACCACAAAAGGACAAGTTAACACTTCAAGTTACATGGACGCCAAGGTTCTCAAGATGCAGTTTAAACCAACATATCCAGCACAAATCAACCAAAAGATACAAAACTGAGCACCCAGTTCAGAAAAAAAGTGTCCGAACAACAAATTTGGAATCTTTGAGCACATGAATACCAATTTAAGAATAGCTAAGCATATTTAAGATATATAAAAAATATTTCCTTTCGTCCAAACAATTATGAGAATCAATTCCTTCAAGGACAGATGAAAATCAGCGATAAAAGAAACATAAAAGGAAAGGAGAGCATAGCCTCCCTCACCCATGATTCCACTAAAAACACTGCGAACAACACAGTTGTTCCAAACTTCTTGGGCACGAACCTCCTCCACTGTAGGCATTCTAAAAGGCTGAACTTGTGACATCTCTTGTTGTTTTGAACTCGAGGCACCCTTATCAGATTCATTCTCTGAATTGGTCGCCATTGACAGCCAACTAAAACCGCACCAGTTAGAGGATCAACGACGACGGAGCCAAGCGGCGGCTCGGAGAATATAAGGCCTGTATACAACTTGGGTTTTACCAAATGACTCCTCCAGCCCTAAACGGTGCGCTTCCCGCCTTAGAATAACAAAAGTTGATAACTATCTCTATTATGTATTAATTAATAATTTATTATGAAATAAAACATGCGAGAGACAAAAACATGTCTTTCTACTGTTGTAAGAACGGAACGAGGCGTACGAAGAAGAAGGGAGAAGGCGATATACTGCGTGTGGACAACGAACTCTGTGAAAGTGAGTTTCTGGTCCCAATCCGATTTTTCAACTCTAATTTAAGTTGAAATTTCATCACTTCTGTGGATGAACCAACAATAGCATGATTGTAATCACTGATGATGGTGATGAATCAGAAGAAAAAGAAGAGCAAGAGAAAGTCAAGGCCTGTAGTTGTTGTGTCTCCTTATTTTCAGAATCGTAAATCGGAAGCAAACTCCATAGCGAAAAACAAGGATAGTAACAAGAAGAAGGATAAGGATGTTGGTTTTAGTGGTGATGCTGCTGTTACCATCCGAACCCATCAAATCAGCAGTATCGTTCCCAATTCACAAAACAGTCCGGATTTGAAGAATCGCGTCACAAGAAAGAGGAAGAGGAAAAGGGTTTTGCCCAATGAGACAAGCAATGACAAGGATATCAATCGAGATCCCATCTTTTTGCCCGGTTCTCAAGAGACTGATGTAGTTAACAAAGTTCGAGCGAAATCAATATCTTACCGTGATGGGTTTTCGGAGAATTATATTTCTGCAACCATAGAGGATTCCTTTTGTGGGACACAGTATAGCTGCCCTTCTTTGCAGGAAAACTTGGTGCCTGAGAATGATGAAAGAGATGATTGTAGCTTTGATAAAGCTGAGAGTATTGCAAATTCTGACGGGAAAAGTCTTGAAGAAGTGCTTTCTCAATTTGTTTACCAGGTTGATGACAGGATGAAGAAGAATATTAGTAAACCACGGGTTAGTTGTCCTTATTTTTCAAAGATTGTTAAGAATCAACAGAGGAATGAAGAAGAGGGTTACAATAAGATGCAGGAAGATGAGAGTGTAAGCAAGGACAGTATTTCGATACCTACCATTCATGAAAACTTAGAATGTAAAATTGAAACTGCTAGTCTGGAGGATGGTGGTTTACCTGAAAGAGCCCATGTGGAAGTCTGTAAGGTTTTGCCATACCTTGAATCCCCCATTGAACCACAAACGCCGTTGAGTGATAGACATTATATGGAAATGAAACCATTAAAGTCATGTGGAAAATCCTTTTCCTCAGTTCGAAAGGTCTCTCCGTATTTCCAAAAGAAAAAGAAGGAAGAAGAGGATGCAGATAGTGCCTGGTCTCATGGAAAAGATGGTTGCAAAAAGTCACTGAAGTGGGGTGAGAAAACGAAGGACAATACAAATGTTCTTTCAAAATTCCAGAAGCTAGATGTGGCATACCAAAGAAAATCTCCAGATAATACATGGAAGCCACCACGGTCGGAGTTTCGGCTGCTTCAGGAGAGTCATGCCCATGATCCTTGGAGGGTCTTGGTGATATGCATGCTTCTCAACCGTACTACTGGTGTGCAGGTATTACTTTTCATGCTTTCATAGCTCATGGTCTTTAGTCTCTCATTTTTCTTGTTGGTGAATGTGGTTGATACTCGTTGATGTAAATGTAAATATCAAGTCCCTTACTTTGCTCTTTGTGGTGATAAAATCTGTAGTTAGATGGCAAAACAACTCCATATTTTGTTAGGTCTTACTGGCAAAAATGTTTGAGGATTACATCAGCTATAACGTCAAGGTTCTTGTGATTTACTGGATTTTCTTGGTAATTTGTATATAATTGTGAGAAATGAAAAAATATCAATTCTTGGAGAAATGTTGCAGGGAATTGTAAATTCTATTTATATTCAATGTTTAAAACATCTAATGGTGAATATAAAACAACTAATGGTAAATATTGGAGACATTCCCACAACATTGGCCAAATTTCACTCTTATTTTCATCTGCCTTCATGAAGCACTTAATTGCATATCTTGATGTGTGTTAAAGTTGGTTTCAAGTTTCTGTCTGTCTCATGTTCTTGGTTGTTGAAAATTCCATGTTATTTTGTAATTATATATATATATATATATTTATCATGTTTCTTGTCCTCTTTGTACTTGCAACGAAGAATTTGATAGATCGAGTCTAACCCATAAGCAGTATATTTTGTTGTTGTATCAATGTAATGTGTATGCTGAAGGAAAGCGCATCTCCTGCAGGCTGGGAGGGTGGTAACAAACCTTTTTACTTTATGTCCAAATGCAAAGGCTGCTACTGAGGTTGCCACTGAGGACATAGAAAAAATTATACAACCTCTAGGTTTACAAAAGAAGAGGGCAGTAATGATACAGAGGCTTTCACAGGAGTATTTGGGGGAAGACTGGACCCATGTTACTCAGCTGCATGGCATTGGAAAGTAAGTCCTCTGCTTAATCAAAACTTCACTTCCTTAAAACTGATGATTGATTTATTTTTCATTCATCCTCCAGGTATGCTGCTGATGCACACGCAATATTCTGTACAGGGAACTGGGACTTGGTGAGACCAACTGATACCAGGCTAAATTATTACTGGAAATTCCTTGGCAGAATCAGGGGTAACTTGCAGTAGATTTCTTTGATCTTTTGTTTCTTTCCCTATGAAAACTCACTTCATTGGAAGATTGTAAAAGTCATTACATACAACAGAAACTAGCCATAGAAGAAAGTCTGAAATCACACAACAGAGCTAGCGAAAGATTTATAGAAAGTCTGGAATCTCACAACAGAGCTAGCTAAAGATTTAGTCATGGTCGATGTCAAGAACAACCTGATTATAAGTTTTGGGAAAGAAACGGAAATAAGATTCGAGACTTGATACTTTTCACGATTTTTCCAACACAATACGTCATTTGTTTTCAATAAGTAGTGTTCTAATCATATATTTGTCATATACAAACGCATTACATTTCTATTTTGATGGAAGAAACTGTTGAAAATAGAGGCAAGAATGCGTAAAATAGAGAATTTGCTGCTAAAAATTGAAATTGCTGAACTAAAGCAACATGAAGTCTTATATAGGCAATTACACAGCCACGAAATTAACTTACTCAACTAACTCCAGTAACTCCTAGAAAACAGGAACAAACTGAGAATTTGACTAAAGTCTCTGCCGATGATAGAAAACTTTAAGCTCTTTGTGAATAAGTCTGCAATTTAATCTCCCAAATAAAATGATATGATAATGCATCTCCACATGTCTGGTTATTGCATGGAAAACAGAATTCTCCGCCAAACGTATCGTCTATTGGTTGTCGCAATACAGAGGAATTGCATACTCTATCAGCTGGTTTAAGTCAGTTCAGTAAATGTACAAGTCAATTGCTCTCTTGAGCTGCCATTGCTGCTACTCGGTACTCCGCTTCTATTTTTGACAAAGACACGATTGGTTGCCTCTTGCTACACTATGAAAACATAACCGGTAGTTGTTGCGGTCTAAACAGAACAAAATAAATTAAATTT
>JANIPN010000003.1:13022935-13033364 GCA_027478595.1 Erythroxylum anguifugum
AGTCTCCACATGCGTCGGACATTCGGAGCAAACCGGAGAATCAGTGAGTAAGAGCTGAAACCGTCGGGCATTGGTTATGAGTCGTGCTTTCGCAATTAGCCAGAGAAGAGTTTGCAGGCGGTGAGGACCTTTCCATTCCCAAATGAGCTCCCAAATCCGCTCCCTAGGCGACCACTGGTGCTGCTGGAGGAGACGATACACAGACCGGGTAGAGAAGCAGCCACTAGGTTCCAACCCCCAACTAATGCTATCCTCCTCCTGGTAGAGGTGAGGCGGAAAGGTAGCCGCAATATGGAGCAAAATATTAGGTGGCAGGAAAGAACGAAACTCATCCCAAGACTAGGCTCCACCAGTAGTAACATACTCACAGACCGTTTTCGCTAGCTGCACCTCAGGTATCGCGCAAATGGTATAGTTGAGTAAGGGGCCTGCCACTCCCTGCACCCACAGATCAGACCAAAACCGAACATGCCTACCATTTTCGACAGACCAAACAAGACCATCCATCACCCGAGGAAACTGGGAGCAAATGCTTCGCCAGAGCGGTGACGACACAGCTTTGGCCACCAAAGCTGAATGAGGGGCGCTACCCAACCGGTATTTAGCGTGAAGGACCTGATTGCACAGTTTGTCTGGCTCCTGAACAACAGACCAGCCTAGCTTCATATTATGAGCGACATTCATTGCTACGAGGTTTTTTAACCCTAGACCCCCAGAGAGTCTCAGACAACAGACCTGGTGCCAAGAAACCGAGTGCATGCGGCTATGATCCCTTGTTGACCCCCATAAAAACTTCTTGCAACAACTATCGATCGCAGAGAGCAGCCCTTTAGGTATAGTTGCCGTCTGCATGGTATAGAGGGGGAGAGCACTCAGAACTGATTGGCAGAGTGTCAATCGGCTAGCCATGGATAATCCCTCCGCCTTCCAACCCGATAAGCGAGCTTGAACTTTCTGCAAAACATGGAAGTAAGTAGCTTTTTGACCCTTTTATGGAGGAGAGGAACCCCTAAGTACATTCCCAGATCAGTCGTAGGAACAAATCCAGACAACCGAGCAATATTACCACACACAGTGGGAGGCACATTGGGGGAGAAAAAAACCTTGGTTTTGTTGAGACTCAGACGTTGCCCCGAAGCCGAACAAAACTGATCCAGATAATCCAGGATTTCCCGTATTTGAGCTTTGGAAGCCTCAGAAAATAGAACCATGTCATCAGCAAAACAGAGGTGGGATATCCCGGGGCCATCCTTTCCAAAGCGAAATGGCTTCCACCGATTAGTACCCACCCTGGCCTCAATTAATTGTGATAAACATTCTAAACACAGAACAAAGATATAAGAGGACAAGGGATCCCCTTGCCGAAGGCCCCGACTAGGGAGGAATTCCGACGTAGGCTGACCATTCCAGAGAATTCTCATCTTTGTCGTTTGAATGCAACTCACGATTAAGCGGATCATATCAGTGGGGAACCCAGCATCATGAAGAGTATCCTGTATAAAGGACCAGCTTAATCTATCGTAGGCCTTTTCAAGGTCTACCTTAATAGCCATGTATCCCCGCTTGCCTCGCAGACGTCGCATGGAATGGACAATTTCTTGCGCCACGATAATGTTATCTGAAATCTGCCGGTCGGGCATGAAACTACTCTGGAAAGGACTGATAAGTGTGGGTAGGCTGACTTTCAGACGCTGGACAATAATCTTGGTAATCAACTTATAACTCACATTACATAAACTTATTAACCTAAATTGTGAGACCAGCTCAGGACAGTCAGTTTTCGGGATCAAAGTGATTTAAGTGTCATTGAAGTCGTGAAGAAGAGAAGGGTCGGCAAAAACCTTCTGAACTAGGGAAATCACACTAGACTGAACCAACAGCCATTGTGACTGAAAAAAATGGGCGTGGAAGCCGTCCGGGCCCGGGGCCTTGTGTGCGCCCAACTAAAACATAGCCTGGGTGACTTCAGGAGCCGACACCACCCTACATATAGAAATCCAAGTATCCGGCTGAACGAGCTGGAAACAACCACGAAGCAAAAACGGTGGACGGGGTCCCATCTCCTCATGGAATAACGTCTGATAGAAGTCCACGACAAGCCGTTGTAGCGCAGACGGTTCCGCAACCCAGCAGCCATTAGAGTCATGCAAGGCCTCCACCCGGTTGCGCTTCCGTCTGAGCATAGTAGAGATATGGAAAAAACGAGTGTTACGATCGCCCAAGTATAACCAGTCCTTCCGCGACTTTTGGAACCAAAATAACTCCTCCTGTCTAGAAATAAGCTGATATTCTGCCTGCAGATTCCGCTCCAACCTACTCAAATACGGGTCAGCACGTACCATCAGCGCTCGTTGGACGCCACCCAGTCGGGCTAGTAAACGGTTCTTCCGGCGGAATATATGACCAAAGACATCCTTATTCCAGGCCAGAAGGGACGATTGCCAACGAGATAACATGTGAGGTAAGAACTCCTGATTATCCCAATGCGTTAAGAGAAGTTGGTGAAACTCAGGGTGTGTTGTCCAGGCCAGTTCAAAACGGAAAGGTCGAGCGACCCCTAGGTGGGTTGTAGGGGGTTCAAGACTGATGAGGATAGGATGGTGATCTGAGCGGAGGCGGGGTAAATGTCGAACGGAGGTCGAGGGGAACATTGATAGCCAAGCCAAATTGCCAAAGGCGTGATCCAACCTTTCAAACACCCGACCGTAACTACGACTCTCGTGGCCCCTCCATGTATATTTGGGACCACTGAAGCCAAGATCCACTAAGTGACACGAGGAAACCCACTGCTGGAATCGCAAACACCGGCGATAGTCAAATGGTGCACCACCCCATTTGTCCTCGGGGCTCAACATTTCATTGAAATCACCGGCGAGCAACCAAGGATGGGAGATCGTTCTGGCAAAGGCAGAGAGATGATGAAACAACTCAGCTTTAAGGTTGGGATTCGGATGGGCGTACACAAACGTACAAAACCACATGAAGCCGTTACGACGAGTGATTTGGGTATGAATAAACCCGCGACCACTCTGGACCACAATAACCCGATCATGCGTCGACTTCCATAACAGCCATAAGCCTCCAGAAAACCCCTGAGCATCCACTCGGTGGATATTAGTAAACCCCAGCCTCCTGGTGACTCTGTTCGCAAAAGCGCCACTAATTTTCGGTTCGGCAATGACCACGGCATCCACCTGATGAATACGAACAAGATCCTTCAAGGTCGTTCGAAACTCCATTGTAGCTGCACCCTAACAATTCCAATATATGAACTTAATCATTTGATCGGAGGAAAGAGAACCACGCTAAAACGTGGGAGGAAAAGCAAGCGCTACAACCGCCGCGCCATCATCAGTCCTGTCATCCCTGAGAGCTACCGGACCAATTGGCGTTTCAGGGACCACTGTCAACACCATCGGCTCGGCCTCAGCCATACATGCAGGGGTAATCCTGGGCTCCTCTATCGCCAAACCAGACAGAACCAGAGGGTTTTGGGGTACTGGAGATGGGGAGTAGGGTGGGTGGCCAGGAGAAGCTGGAGGAATAGGATCATCTGGTGCCAGCTCCCTCTCGTCCACGTGCATGGGTTGGGTGCAGAGGCTAAGGCTGTGAGCCTGGGGAGATAGAGGAGCGGGAGCAGGCGACTCCAGGACGTGAGACTCAACTTGCATGGGCTGCATGCATGCTACGATAGACTGGGCCCGCCTTTCCAGACTACGTGGCGTATGAACCGCTGGCTCGAGAATGACAGGTGGAGGAACCACTGGACTCTGACCACTCGCCAAAGGGATGGGCTGCTGACGTGGGCTCGTGGGCCTGGGATCAATGGTAGTCAGCCTGCTGTGGGAAGTACCCTGATGGGCACCCCTACTGCCAGCACGTAAGGAGAGGCAGGACCCTGGCTGAGGCAGAACAGTGGCACGACGAGGTGTAGGAGAGCCAGGAATCTGGTGGCCTACTTCGGGCTCAGCTACTAAAGCGAGCTCCCAGAAGTACCTAGTCCTTGTCGGATGGACCGATCTTGTCACCAGCCTCCACGACCTGCTTGTGATCATTAGGCTGGTCACCTCGAGAGGGGAGCTTGCCTCGAGTTGCATGAGTACGGGTACATCCTCGTTGCGATTTCTGCACCAACATCCAATCCCCGTAGCTCTTTGTAATTTCAGGTCAGATGACCGAGTTCACTGGCGGCAGGGGAGCCGGCGTCTGTGCCTGAGGGGGGGCAGGAGGGCCCTCTGAATCTCCACCTCCTGGGGGGAATCCGGACAGACTTCCCGTCGGTGGCCATAGGTGCCACACCCAAAACACACTAAGTGCAACTCGCCAGATTTTCCGTCTCATGCGAAACTTAGAGATCAATGGCTTGCGCAGATCAACTTCCACACTGATGCGGGCATATTTAGCACGGGAACTAGCAGCAGTACTGCCATCCACCCGCATGGTTTTGCCAATCTTGTTGCCAATGCGGGTAAGGATGAGACTATCTTAGTATTCCACCGATAAGTTGGGAATCTGAATCCAAACGGTAGCTTTATCAATGGACGCCGCAAAGGGGTCAAAATTTGATCTCCATTTCATCACCGTAAGGATGTGGTCCGCCACCATCCACGGGCCTCCTTCTAACACGACACGGTAATCCTCCAAGCAGTGGAATTTAACTAAATAGAACTCGTTACCCAGATCAGCTAATACCACATCACACTGAAGCAACACTGCTTCTTCAGCGACGCCACCAGGAATCGGTACCCAATGCGACGCCCAAGGACCTTGACAATCAGCGTGTGAGACCACACACGGCGAATCCGCAATTTATCAGTTGGCGTAATGTGCACCGTAGGACACTCAGGGTCGTCTGGTTCATCAACGTCGGAGTCCTCCTCCGAGACGTCCTCCGGGATCTCCTCCCCATTCCCGTCAACGGCCTCAGCACAACCCAGCACCGAGTCCCTGTACGACCCTTTCCTCTTCGAGTCGTCACGAGTCCCCATCTCCACATCCTGACCGTCGTCCGCAGCAGGGTCCGCTTCTGTACATTTAACCTTCTTGCTGCTCCGGAGAAGGTTATCGGCCTCTTCCACAGACACCTCCACCGAGTCAGAAGCCACGCTCGCCATCTTCAACAGGCTTTGCTAGTGTTGTTTTTGGCTTATAAGTTATTACTAAAGAGATTGACGAACAGACACCCATAGTTGTTGATACATAGTTGCATTTCCAAGTTTTTCCCTTTGTGGGCATAAATTTTGACATTTGGCTCCATTGGTGCTTGAAATTGACTTGCATTTAAGCATTCCAAACTTTGTTAAGGAATAGTTTTACTGACGAAGAAATGTTTCTTCTTGAGTGCAATCAACCTCTAGATCAATAAATGCTTAAGTTGACCAAGTTCTTTCATCTGAAAATGAATTGACATATTCTTCTTCGTTTGGTGGGTTTCTTCTTCACAATCACTTATTATAATTAAATTATCCACGTACACTAACACAATGACTAGTTTTCCTCCATTAATTTTATCAAACAGACTTAAACCCATAAGTACCACAAAATAACCATTGTAAATTAAAAATTCAACAAATTTACCATACGAGGCTTTCGGTGCTTGCTTCAACCCTTATAGAGCCTTAAGCAACTTGCACACATATGCAGGGTGATCTTGATTATGAAAACCCACTAATTGAAGCATGTAAATCTTGCGATCTAATTCACTATGATGAAATTCATTCTTCACATCCTTCTGCCACAAATTCCAATTTTTGCCAGCTGTGAGTGTTAAAAGAACTTATACAGTTAGGAGTTTTGCAACTGAACTAAATGTTTCTTCATAGTCTAGCCCATATTTTTGACAAAATCCTCGAGCTACCAAGCGAGCTTTGTGTCTATCAATTGATCCCTCAATACCAAGCTTTATTTTGTAAATTTGCAAGAAATAGACTTTACATCTCTTGGCTTTGGCACAATCTTTCAAGTCTGATTCCGCTCCAATGCAACAATTTCTTCTTCCATAGCTTTACTCCATTCCGGACTTTGAAATGCTTCCTCAAATGTCTCTGGCTCTATTTCTTCTACTTCTTGTACTATTGCAGCGTTGGCGTATTTGAGATTGAGCTTTATAACTCTTGTTGATCTTCTTAATGGAGTCGGTGTTTCTGCTCCACTATGTTCGCCTTCTTGTCTTGGTTGTTGATACACACCATTTTTCCAAGGAGCTTGAGTCATGCCTTCTTCGATGTCATCGCCATCACCTAGAATCAATTGGATTTGAGACGACTGCAAAGGACTCTAGTTTGGGACCACCATAAAGAAGTTTCATCAAACACTACATTCGCGATGTGTAGCACTTTCCTGTTGTAGGATCGCAACCTCTCCCGCCCTTTCTTTGTTGTCATATCCTACAAAAATACACCTGACAACCTTCTTGTCCATCGTGCTATGTAAATGGTCAGGAACAAATACTTAGCATAAGCATTCAAAAACACGAAAATGGTAGACAGTAGGTTTGACGCTCCATAATTTTTCAATGGGTGAGAGAAAACATAACCTTTGTTGAGGAAGCCTGTTAATCACAAAAGTTATTGTCATTATCGCTTTTGACCAGAACCTTCCCGATACCTTTTTTACATGAAGCATGCTTCGACAAACTTTTGCAAGATGCCTATTCTTCCTCTCAGCCACACCGTTCTGTTGCGGTGAGTTAGCACATGTAAACTGGTGGCGTGTAAGGAAGTCCCACAAGAATTAAGTAAACTCGTTTGAGTTATACTCTCCTCCATTGTCAGTGCGCAGACAACAAATCCTTTCACCAAGTTCTGCTTCGGTAGCTTCTTTGAACTTTGAAAATACACCAGATTTTTCCTTAAATAAACCCAAACATACCTAGAGAAATCATCAATGACAGTCACTATATACTTCATCCCGCCAATTGATGTCTATTTGAAAGGTCCAAAAAAATCGGAGTGTATCAAATTGTGTTAGTTCTCACCTCAAGTTAGGGAATTCCCTTTAACATCGACTTTTTCATGTTCACATCTAGCTTTGAATAATTGGCGTGGCCTATTCCCATATGCCATAAATTTGCTATCTCATTTCTCCAAGTCTTGTCTACATATACAGTTTCCTTTGTCATTACATAAACTGAATCTGATCTTCGTCCCTCCATAACTGGCCTTTGTCATTACATAAACTGAATCTGATCTTTTGGGCCAAAATAGAACAAAGTAACCCAAAGATATAACCGTGCCACCGAAAGCAAGTTTTTCTTCAGACTTAGGACATGGTAGACATTTCGTAGTGGCATTTCATCAGCATTATATTGAGGAGAGACTTGAAGAGCAAGTAAATAGAGCAGGAAAAACAAAGTGAGGGATAAAACCTCTCTGTATTAAGCTAACGTGTACGTGTAAGTCTATTTATATAGGAAAAATACAACACGTGTATGAACTAAGTAATAAACTGCTAAGTAATAACACTGCTAACTGCTAACTGCTAACTATTTACAACAAATAAATAATATATATTCTTCATGCTCCCTCAAGTTGGACTTTGGTGAGCATCGAACAAAGCCAACTTGAAAAATAAGCTACGGAATAAAGAGGAAGAAAGGGGTTTGGTGAACAAATCGGCAATCTGAAGATGCGAAGGAATATGAATAGGAACAGTTAACCCTTGCTTGAATTGATTACGAACCACATGACAATCAATGTCAATGTGTTTAGTTCCTTCATGGAAGATAGGGTTAGAAGTGATATGGATAGAAGAATTGCTATCACAGTGCAAAGGAATAGGCTTATGTACTGAAACTTTCAAATTGTCTAACAAATAAGTGATCCACATCAACTCGCACACTGTGAAAGCCATAGATCTGTATTCAGCTTCAGCAAAACTGCGAGAAACAGTATGTTGACGCTTGGTCTTCCAGGAAATAGGACAATCACCCAAAAAGATGCAAAAATCAGTTAGACTTCTTACTGACTTGGCAAGAAGCCCGGTCTACATCAGAATAAGCGGTAAGTCTCAAGTAATTGTTAGCTGGAAAAAATAATTCCAGAGAACGAGCATTCTTTAAATATTTCAAAACATAAAACACATGCTTCAAATGATTTGTTCTAGGCATCTGCAAATATTGACTTAATTGTTGCACGACATAGGTGATATCAGGCCTACTAAAATCCAAATAAAGAAGCCGCCCAACTAAACTCCTATACTGTTGAGGATCCTCAAGAAGAGGACTGTCGTCACATTCTAGAATAGAACCCTATGGAAAAGGAATTTCTTGGGTTTAGCTGCCAAAAGACTTGCATCAGCTAATAAATTGATAGAACCTGCACAAGTTCTACTCCCACAGCACAGAACACACAAGCAAACACAAATATAGCAAGACAACAATGGCAGAAATAATCTCTATATTGATCAATTCACCAAGACCAGTAATAGACAAGGTAACTATGCCAGAATTCGAGGTTCTAGCACCTCCAGCCTTAGGCTCAACTTCTACGTAAAATGACATAAGATTGCATGACCCTCTCTCACCCTCCCCGTACTGTTTTATTCCCTGACAGCTAACTAACTTTCCATTCCCTATGACAACTTTGCCCACCCCTTCTCCTAAGATGACCAAGCCTACCTTTCCAATGCCTTGGCCTTCCTTCTATGGTAAGTGAACTTGATTTCTGGACTCCTATAGGTCGTATCAGTACCCCCTATTAGTTGCACCTTGTCCCCAAGGTGGAAAGCTGGAAATTGTTGATCAATCAAGTCATACGGCTCCCATGTTGCCTCCTCCTTCGACAGCCTTTCCCAATAGATTAAAACCTCCTTGACTTGAGAATATGGCCCTTTCCTCACTTCCAAAACAGCTGAGGGTTGAATGAATAACTCCAAGTTAGGGCCTAGATCCTTTGGCCAACTTGTTGTCTGGTGTTGTCCCCAGGCTGCGTTTAACTGTGAAACATGAAAGATGGGATGGATTCTGGACTCCAGAGGTAAGGCTAGCTCATAGGCTACTGACCCCACCCTTCGGATGATTGGAAATGGCCTATAGAACTTAGAAGATAGCTTCTCATTAACCCTTTTAGCCAAGGATTGTTGTCTATAAGAGGCTAACTTCAAATACACTTGATCTCCTACTGCAAATTCAACATCCCTTTTATGCATATCAACCCTTGTCTTCATGTACTGCTGTACTGTCACTAAATGGCTCCTCAACTCTTCTATCATGGCATCCCTCTCTTGTAACATTTACTCCACACTAGCTACTACCATTTTCTGTACTCCCTATCTTAAAATCGGGGATGGTTCCCGACCATAGACTACTTTAAAAGGGAAAATCCCCAAGGATGAGTGGAAAGATGTGTTTTAACAGTATTCGACCCAATGCAACCACTTGTACCATTGAAGAGGCTTGTCTCTAGTAAAACAATAAAGATAGGCCTCTATAGTTCGATTAGTAACTTCGGTCTGACCATCAGACTGAGGGTGGTAGGCGGAGCTCCAATTCAATCGAGTGCCTGCTAGCCTAAATAACTCCTCCCATACTTTGTTCAAGAAGACCTTATCCCTATCGGACAATAGGGACCTCGGAATACCATGGAGTCGGAGACCTCGAAATACCATGGAGTCGGACAATCTCCTTGGTGAAGAGCACTGCTACAGTCCCTGTTGTGAAAGGGTGTTTCAAAGGCAACAAATGAGCAAACTTGTTCAATCTGTCCACCACTACTAAGATAGTGTAATAACCACCCGACCTTGATAATCCCTCTACGAAATCAAGAGACAGATCCTCCCAAATCTGATTAGGGACTGGCAATGGTTGCAATAATCCCGCAGGAGTCAAAGCTGCATACTTCTGTTGTTGGTAAGTAACACACTCAACTACATAGGTAGCTACCCGCTTCTTCATTCCTTCCCAATAGAGCTCTTTAGCTAACTTCTTATAGGTTTTTAAGGTTCCTCCGTGCTCAGCTAGATGAGACTCATGTGGTCCTCGTAAAAGAAGGGGAATATACTTTGAAGTTTTGCTAAGCACCAACCTTCCATCATACATCAACCTACCATGTACCAAAGCAAAAGGCAACTTACTGGAGGCCTCCATGGAGATTTCAGCCTTCAAAGCTTTTAGCTAATCATCTTCTTCTACCTCTTGCAAGATTTTGGTTATATTTACCTTGGCAGCCCATAATCTCCCCTTTCCTTGATCAAGCATCTGCCACTTTGTTGCTCTTTCCCGGTTTATATTCCACCTTGAAGTCGTACCCTAACAGTTTTGTAACCCACTTTTGTTGATCCACCGCAATCATTCTCCGCTCAAGCAAATATTTGAGGCTTTGTTGGTCAGTCCTAATGATGAATTGTTGCCCCAAAAGATAGGGTCGCCACTTCTTCACTGAGAGGACAATGGCCATGAGCTCCCTCTCATACACTGATTTCCCACGGGCTC
>JANIPN010000003.1:13197218-13213023 GCA_027478595.1 Erythroxylum anguifugum
CTCTTCTGAGAAAAAGTTTACTGATAAAAGTTTTATTGATAAAAGCCTGCCAAACGATCCTAAACGAAATTCACTGTGCAGCTTTATTTCTAATTACCAGTAAAGACACATAGAAAAAAAGATGACCTTTTAATATTTAAAAATTTTAAATATATTTTCTATTTTATTTAATTATTTTTCATTATAATTATATTTTAAGTCTTGATTTTTGGAAACTTGGTCACTTCATGTTCGTCCTAATAATGTTGAAGGCATATCATATCATAGTACTTGTTACGGAATTATTTACCTTTATGTTACTTCACATGACAATGCTTCGTTTCTTAAGCAAAGCATAAAGTACTCTTTCATCTTGCTTATAGTCCTCATTTGGAACCGGATTCCACTCATCTTCAACTATACCTTTTTTAACAACCACACCCCAGGCTTCCACTCCATTTTAGCTTCAGAAACAGAGTTTAGTCCCATTTCACGTAATTTAAGTCAAAATATGCCATTCCAGGATCATCACTTCAAATCGGAAAACATAAATAAAAGGCCAAGGAATATCAAGATCCGTCCACATGATAAAGCAAAGGCTTAGGATACGCCAACTTTGACCCTTGAAACATAACATAGAAGAAGAATGAAAATGACATCCAAGAAGAGCACGTCGCAGTTTTCTTATTACCACTTCTAATGTTACACTCAAGTGTCTCTGTGCAAGCAAATTTCTGATGGGTGAAATCCCCATGCACAAAGAAAATTCCCATTCAATCTGTAATATTAGTTGAAAATTAATATGAGCAAATCAACTTGATACCGCTACTTCTACAAACAAAACAAGAAACTACCCATTGATCTATTAGATAGCTGATAAATCCATAAGAGCTTCCCATTCAACAAACCACAATCATGGCAGGGAGGGTTCTCCATACCACTGACCAGACATTGCACCAATTTTCTTAGCAAAGTCATCCCCCTCTTCATCATCCACATATTCTTCTTCAACATCTGCATTTTCACCGTCTTCGGCATCAGGGATTTCCCCTTCATCATCGTAGTTGTAGTCCCCTTCATCACCTTCCTCGTATTCATAATCCCCATCCCTTTGATCTTCACCATTGTAATCATGATCTTCAGTTACATTATCAAGAGTCATTCCATCCTCACTCCCAAGTTTATTTAAGTTCAGTGATTGAGCAGATTCACCACGAAACATTTCCAACTGTTCTGCAGCAGGACCACTAGTAACAGCAGCCGCAGACTTCGAATGTCCCTTGTCTTTAATCACATTGCTTCTATCATCCTTTGCACCATAAGGAAGACTAGATTCTGACTCTGCAACAGCTGCATTATCAGAGCTACAATTCAAATCTTCCTCCCTCTCATTTTGCTTATTGGAGTGGTTACTAACAGATGATGCTCCACAATCAGAAGCAGCTGCTTCAGCTTCTCTTTTTCTCTTGAGAATCTCACTGAGAGGCATTGGCCCATCAAATGACAAATCACTTGCAGAAAGTAGAGAATCTTCCACATGTTTCCGCTTTCCCAGTGATTGTTGTGCACTGCCCTCTGCATGCTTTGAAACTTTCAACTCAGCAAGACTTTTCGGACGGGCAAAGTCAGTGCTTTTCTGGTCCATAATTTCTCTTCCCATCCACAGATGTCTAAAGTTTATACCTTCATTATTGTAATCTTCTTCTACTCTAGATTTTAGTCTATCACGGAGCCTTCCTTGATGGGAAGAGATTTGTGAACCACCAGATGATAATCTGCCCCAATTCCTACCCTTATCCATTTCATCACTGCCGCTGTTGAGAGATCTTCCAGGAAGCTTTATTCTACCTTGAAGACGACTACCATTGGAGCTCTCACGATGAGAATTTCTTTTTGACGAAACCTGATAACCTCGCTCCTCAATATGGTCATTAGGAACAGAATCTTGACTTACAACTGATCTCAAGCCATTATTGACTCTCCGATGTTTTGATAAACGGTAACGCAGATCTGATTCATCAATATGTTCAGGGTTATTAACTTTTCCATAAGCTCTCCTTTCCCGATGTACTGGCCCCCCCAGCATTCTCTCTGATGAAGCCCTTTGCTGTTCCCATGCACGTTGCCCCTGTATGTGCTCAAAAGAGTCATAGGCTCTTGGATCATGATATGTTTCTACGTCAATATTAGTCATTGAGCCATAATCAGCCATATGACCAAGTTCATATTCATCCACAGAATTCAACTTATGTCCTTCGGGATCTTCACCATGATAATAATCAGAATCCCTCAATTCATCATCCACAAGAACATCAAATCCAGGAGAGGACTCCCTCATCAAGTCATCATAATCCTTACCATTCTGGAAACTCTGGTCATCAGCTGCTTGGGATAGATGCAAACGGTTGGTACGACTTGGATTTCCATTAGCTGGAGTAATTGTAGGTTTATACCTAAGAACCTCATCATCCACTAGTTTCTCTTTCAACATATTTCTCTCAACACCAGTACTATTTCTCAGTGGAGCAACCCCAGCTTTTGGTGCCGGTTTAGCTTCTATATGCACGTTCACCGCCTTTGAAAGTATATTCTGTTCTTCAGTGCGCCTTTGAAGACCACCAAAATGCTTGCCTTTAGGCTGGGCTTCAGAACTGGAAGTAGTTACATTTGTTTGTGAAACTTTGTTGCTAGAAGTATTTGGTCCATGCGAGAAAGCACATCTATCGCCTTTCAAGCAGAGGCCCTTCTGGAAGAAAACACAAGGCACTGCTTGTTTACTTGAATTATAAGGAGTATGCGTAGGAGGTGCCACTATAGTTTGTAATGGAGGCAAAGATGATCCAGCAGATGCTGTTGCTGCTGGGACTCCAAATAAACCATCAAGAGGCTGAAAAAGGAAATCAAATTGATTATTGTCTTTTACTTTAAAACAGATGAAGTATATTTGAGAAAAATCCATTAAAAATAGCAGGAACTTACTGGATGGCGGAACCCGCACTTTGGATTCAGGCAATTTCCATTCAACCAAAAATAGCAATCCCTGGGGTTAACCCGGGCATATTCACTATGGCGGTACTCACACTCACTTCCCTGTTACAATAAGGGATAAGCACAGATCTTAATAAAAGTTCCTGAATAGAGAAGGTATCAAATTTTCACAGTAACACAACATAAATCAAAATCATCAATTCACATTACATGGTAGGACACAGATTCAAAAGTTAAACAGCAAAATGCATTTCTTTCATACAGTTCATGAAAGATGGTAAACATCTAAACAATGAACTGACATATACCTTATGCAGACAAACAACCCATCCAACTGTGTTAAAAATCAATTGCCAATAACAGAATGCGGCTAGAAAGATATTCGAAAAGAAAATTTTCATTTGAAACAATGAAATATCAAAACCATTACAACTCAAATTTTATTCCGGTTAAAGCATTATAGAACAGGTCTGAACCGACTCATGTTGAAGAATCAGCGGATGAGTTGTTAAGAGGTAGTGCTAAAAAAGATTAGTTTTGCATCTCATTTGCAAATCAATTTGGTTCCCAAGCTTCAGGAAGGGCTTTTGCTCAGCTCACCACAAGTCTAATCAATGCAGAATAAACTCAAGTCACTAACCAAGGCACCACTTGAAAGGAAAAATGTTATCCACGGGCTTCAATATGTTTGCATTAAAAAAAACGTTTCACTTCTACAAAAAAGAACACTTTCTCGGAAATCCCACCTACGAGTCACGAGCAAGTATTACTCATGCGATCACTTCTCATCTGATATTTACTGGTGATTACAAACAAATAAACAATGTTCATAAGCCCTACTTCAAATCCACATTGGTTTGGACCCATAGACATCATACGTCTTTAACAAATTAGACGGTTCTCTTCTCTTCAACTGATAAAAGCAAGTACCAATATAGGATTAACCATGAAGACCCTCGACCAAGTTAAACATGATAATAAAATAACTTATTTTCCCCAAAAAAAATTACTTGCCAAATATAAAGAATTTCGTTATTGACCTAAGACGATCTAAATCAGATTAAAACAACTAAATCGTAAATCTGAAACCCTAATTAAACTTAGCCCTAAATGTTCCTAAAAAGTCCATTGAAATAAATCCGTATAACTTCACACCACCAAAATTTCAAAAAAAAAAGAGAGAGACAAATTTGTGTGTGCGTGTGCGTGTCCATATATATATAAAAAGAAAAGAGCAAAAAAGAGAACCTTTTTGCAGGTTAAAGGGGAAGCCAGAAAGTAAACACAATCCGTGTTCCTTTTCAAAGCTTCTTCCTCCGATGAAAGTGGCGCCGCTTCGGTAGCCGGTGGTTGTTGCCGTTGTTGCTGCTGCTGCTGAGTCGCGGCGGCCATGGTCTATGAGGCTTTCGATAACGACAGATTCAATTCACCGAAAATCAGATCCAACTTCAGAGAGAGTTATATCGAAATCGAGGGTCCCAATATATAAATTACCAGATTTCCTCAAATTTGAGGAATTTGAGAGAGAAGCCGCCGCGAAGAAGAGATAGAGAGTAGAAGAAAGAAAGTGAAGAGGGCGAGAGAGAGAGAACGAGAACGGCAATAGAGAGAGCTAAGGGTTTTTGCTTTTCATATTTGAATATTATTTTCTCTCTCCCAATCCTTTATTCTAAATTTCTAATCTGAGTTCAAGAGAAATGATAGAAGATGATTAGTTTAACATCTCAAGTGTTGGTATAAATAAATAATATATGGTCAAAGTTTCACATTTAATATTTTTTTAATGACAATGAAAAATGCATAATATAATAGTTGTTACATCCTAATCACTAATCCTGTTACATTTGTCAACAATCCATTCCCTTGACGTCGTTGTTCTTATTCAGCATGATCGTAGGACTTTGTGAGCAAAATGGAGCTAAAGATGAGTTAGTAATGTCGGAGAACCAATAATAAAATTAAATTTTGGGTTTAATTATTTTAATGAAAGGCTCATGTTTAAAAGCCTTTTACGTATTAGGGTTTCTTTTTTTTCAATAGGTATAAATACATCATAATAAACATTGTTTAGGGTTATATTAGATTAATAATGAACTCTATAAGGAAAGGTTTATTATCTTCTTTTATTGCATCAAGAATATAATTCTTATCAAGATAAATACTTGTGGCGCATTTCTATTTTTGTTTTCAAATTAACCTTATTATATGTGCTTCCTTTCATATAATTGATTGAAAATTTATTAGGGTTGAGATTTCATCTTGTTCATATTCTATCCAAAATGTGTATTTAAGAGGTTTCAGGTCCTTTAGTCTTGGGATTCCGCATCATTTGGTATTAGAGCATGGATTGAGATCTCCTTATTTATCTTGTGTTTATATGTTGTTATTAATGTTATTTTTCATTAGAATTCGAAATTAAGGTTCGCCTTATTATTGTATTTTTCTATAAAAAAAAATAAGTAGCTGAAAAAGATGAAAACAACTGCTACCGAAAAAAACGGTCAAAAACAAAAAAAATGAAAATACTAGCGTTAAAAAGACAAAATAGTCGTTACTGATTTAAAAAAAAATCAGTTGAGAAAAAAAAAGGACAAATTCTATCTTTGAGGTTGAGGTGATTATAGGATTTTCTTTTGTTAGCTTCCTATTTTGCATCCAAGTTGATTTTTCTACTAGGAAAATTTCGATTTTCACATTTATGCACTAGTTTCATCATTTTTCTTCATTATAAGTTGCTATTTTTATCTCTTTTTTGTTTCGTTTACACCGTAATTAGCAAATTAATTCTTGTTAATTTAAATTCTGTATTGTTTTGGGCATCATACATCCTTTCCTCTTGTATGCCCATTTTGCCTTCATTCATTTCTGTATATTTGTTTCTAGTTTTGTGACCATCGTCTTTCTTAGATATTTTTATTGCATTCCTAAATCTTAATTTGTTGTTTATGCATTACTTTGACGGGAAATTGAATTCTAAAGTGCAATCGAGGAAAACAAATTTAAGTGAAAAAAGACTTGAGTGTATAAGCTTAAAGGAGGGCAAAAGCCAATTTTGAGAGAAACACGAGTGGAGTGAAATACATAAAGGAGTGATTTGTGAGGTTATCTTTTTATTGTTAACTATTTTTTCTTGCAGCTTTTTGTTATAAGAATGGTCAATAAAAGGGATGGAAAGCAAACATTACAAGAGGAGGACGACAATGTGCTTGATTTAAAAGTAATGTATAAGGCATTCATGAATGAATTTAAGAAGTTATCTACTAGGATGGATGGGGTGGGTGAGAGAATTAATGAAACCAGTAGAATCCTAAACCGTAGTAGATCAATTTAAGTCATAAGCGCCAGTAAGAAGAATTGGAAAGAATGTATGACGAGTATGACGATAAAGTGCAATCCGTGGCAACACAGGCTGGGTTTGTGGGAAGAGCTTTCGGGTTCGATCCCAACTAAACACACCCGCAAGGAGGGGCATAGCCTTAATTGTGACCGATCCCCGAACCGGATTAGTCGGCCCAGTGAATTCGGATACCTGGGGTTTACCCAAAAAAGAGTAAGGGGGGAAAAAAGAGTGGAGAAAAAAGATAGCAACATTAATGTCATCTATAACACCCCATACCAGATAATGAAATTGACATACTGAGTGTTACCACATTCTTAAATACTTAATACTTTAAACTACAACATTTTCTATTTAAAACTTCATTAATATAGCAATTACTATTCTCTTTCTAAAATTTTGATAGAGTTTCTTCTATATTTACTTAAAACCTCCTGCAAAAAATTTCAATAGACTTCTCATGCATGTTAATCAACTATCCATCTCTAAGTCAAACTTTTTGACAAAATAATTTACCCATCCTCCAATACATTTCAACACATTTACACCAGATTTCATACATAACTTTCATTTATTTATATATAATTCACAATAAAATCCTGTAAGATCCTTCACTTCTTTATGTGTACATGTCATAACCAAAAACAAAATAAAAATTTGTAGTGCATCCACCTCCAATTCTTTCGAGATCCTCTATGTGACTTTTGTCTTGTAGTAGATCCACATCTTTCTTCTAATTCTCTTCAAAATCTACACGCAAAAAGAAAATCCACACGCTAAGTTATAAGTTTAGTGGTGTTCAAGCGATTTCATTTCTCTTTCAATTCAATTCATTCAACCAAAACAGGCATAATATATAATATATATTATATAATATTTTTCACATATAAATATCTTCATTTATTTATAAGCATAAATAGGCATTTAAAATCAAGTTATGAAATACAAGCATGTATCTGTTTTAATAATTCATATCTAATTACACAATAATCAATAAATTGTACATTCAATTACTAATTTCATTTGAAGTTCTTTAATCATTAATCATGTATTTATCTACTTTCTGTAATTTCCCCAAAGTAAAATCCATCGGAATTGTATAACCGAGCCGGATAAGTTGGATTTTTAAAAAAATACAAGATCGAGTTCTTGGAACCATACGATCCATTTTTATATACATTTATATTAGAGCCGAGCTCTCGGAGTCATACAGTTCATAACTCAAATCAAATATCTTACACCAAAACCGAGCTCTCGAAGCTATACAGCCTGGTAACATACATCATGATGCAGTACTGCTAACTCCCTAATAGACATGCCAACCTTATCACATTATTCCAATTCCTATCTATTTTACTAGGGGCAAATATAATTAAATTCTATTGAAATTTCATAATAAAAGCTCGTAATAACCAATTCAAGCTATTCCCTATTCGGCCAAAGTAATTGTCATTTTTTAATGTTATAATTTTTCTTTTGTTATTAGTTTTAATTTATTTCATACAACATTTAAGACATATTCATCTCACCAATAAATCAAAAATAACATGTATATCAAGTTTCTTAACTCAAACATAATGTATGTCAACGGAGGAAAGTACAAATTATAAGTCCAAAATCTCAATTAATCACATATAGTACTTCATTTAACATCCAATTAAATATTTTTAAGAAAAATTTCATAAACCCCAAATTTTACTCAAGAACCCTAAATAACCTAATACACAATTTTTAGGAAAAAGATATAATTGTAAGAACACAAACCAAATTGATGCCCAAATCTTCAAATTAAACTTCCATAAACTTCAATTTCATCATCAATTCCTTGTGACTTTTCTTTCTCTGTCTCTCTCTCCTTCAATTCATCTTCATAATATTGCATAATAAATTCAATTTCATATATTTTATTCATCAATGCATGCAACTACACCAAAATCATATACTAAAAATAATTAAAACTCCATTAATTCTCCTTATAAATTTTTGGGTATTATTCATCAAGAACACCTATATACCTTTTCTTCATCTTTTCCTAATTTTTGTGTTGATATGGTAAGTTTAGGAACCCTAGGTTGATGATTTAGTATTTAATAGGTGATTTGGGGGTTAAAACTAAAGAAAATTGGCTTGAAAATGTAAGAAATGAAAGCAAAATGGAGAAGAAAGGAGGGAGGTATTCTTGGCAATCCTTAGTGAAGAAGAGAGGGTGTGTGGCCAACAAAATGACATAAATGTCATGAGGCCCCTAATTAAAAGTTTTCCAATTTTTTTCAAAATTAACCTTTTTTAATTCATTCTTTCCTTTTCTAAAAAAAACCATAAGAAAAATATCAACTTCATATAGAGACATAAATTAACATCATTTATTTCCATTAATATTTTCAGGTTTGATTTTCATCCTTTCTCTGGTCAAACTTTGACCATTGGTCAACTCTTAGTCAAATTCTCACAACAAACTCGTTTGGAGCTCTAATTTGATCTTCAGGCTGTCCTTGAATAATATTATCCGATGCCAAATAAAATAAAATGCAGTTTTGATCCAGGTGTTATTAGTCACCTCAGGATATACTATTCATGACACAAAAAGTACTATTCATGAAATCAAGATTTTTGGGGCGTTATAATTCTTCCCCTCTAATATAAAATTTCGTCCTCAAAACTTACTTGTGTCAAATAGTCGTAGATAAGACTTTCTTATAGTTTCTTCTGGTTCCCATGTAGCTTCCTCAACCTCATGGTTTGTCCATAGTACTTTTACCAGTGGAACCGTCTTGTTCTTTAGTTGTTTTGTATCTTTTGCTAGAATTGTCACTGGCTTCTCTTCATAAGTTAGATTTGGTTGTATTTCAATATCTTCTAGTTTTATAATGTGTAATGGATCATACAGATATTTCCTCGACTTAGACACATGGAAGACATCAGGAATTTTTTCCATATCTTGTGGCAATGCTAATCTATAAGCTACTGGCACCACATGCTCAATGATCTGAAATGAACTAATGAATATAGAGCTTAACTTATCTTTCTTACCAAATCGAAAAACTTTCTTAATTAACGTAACCCTTACTATATTGTTGTGTACCACCATTCAAAAGAACTTGTAACAATGCAAGAAATGTTTACCATATGTTGAGTTTTCATATAATAGGGTTGTGCATTCTACTACGTCTTATTCATCTTTTAAAATTGTGTATGGCTTTTATCCTTTGGCTCCTTGAGATGTTTTGCCTTTACAAACTAATGAATGTGATAATTTTGAGGGAAAGAGAAAGACATTTTGTTGGGGATTTACATACCAAGATTTGAGGTGATATAAAGGAAAAAAAATAAGCAATATGCTAGGCAAGCCAAAAGGGGGCCATGATAGTTACCTTTAAACCTGGAGATTGAGTTTCATTATATTGTATGAAAATAGATTTGTTGCCTAAAGGAAATCAAAATTACAACTTAGAGGAAATGAACCTTTCCAAGTGTTGGAACAAATCAATGACAATGCCTACAAGCTCAATTTACCAAGTCATTATGGCAATATTGGTGTTACTTTTAATGTTGTTGATTTATCTTTATTTGATGTAGGTGATTCGAGGATAAATCCTTTCAAAAAGGGAGAAAATGATGGAGATTAGCTTATATTAACACTCACTAATCTATTATAAGGCATTAGAGTCCCTATGACAAGAGCAAGAACTAAGCATAAGAAGGAGGCTTTGCAATAGTTGATCATGGAGATTCAAAATAATATGGCTATGGTCGAAGATTCTAAGATATTACTAAAATTAATTCTTCAAGGCTAAGATGGTGAAAAAAGCCTAATGTATGAAAAATAATGCTCGGAGCCCAACATGTAAGAATGATCCACATGTTTGTTTTTATTGAAGTCCAAGCAGCATATTTTCATTTTTAAAAGGTTAAAGATGTGGGATTAGATGCAAAATTTAATGTTTTGACTTTCTTTCATTAATTATTATTAGTTATCAAGTTATTTTCATAAAGATTTCAAATTTAAAGTTGACTAAGGGCAATTTGTATCCATTAGTCAAGGTAATCCTTCCTAACTAAGTCATTTCTATTTAGTTACATTTTGGAATAGTAAAGAAGACATTTTGTTATAGGATTTTGATCATTTGGTGCCTATTTAAATAGGCAATTTGGTGTATTACAAAAATAATCCTATCATCAATAAAATTTGAGTGTTTATCTGTAATGAGAGCTTTCTCTTGGTTCTTTAGTCAATAATTTAATCTGGCCTCTTCAAGATAACTTGTAGTAATTAACTTATAATTTAGGTTACATTCAACAAGTTTAGTTAAGGTCGGATTCTTTGCTTGATTCAAGAAGAATTCTAAGGTTTCTTTTTCTTTCTCATCAATCAGTCAAATCGGTAAGTCAGAGACAAAGAGCTCTTTAAATCAGAAAACAAAACTTATACAAAGAAAGCATCCTAGTGATTCTTAAGAGATTTCAGGACCTGAATTATCCTTATCCCAAGTAAGATGAGCAAAATGTCGATACTGAATGAGATTTGAGGACCTGAATTACATAGTTGGTGATGTCAAGACACGAGAAGATAACGTAGGAATAGAATCAAGAGAAGCTTCCCCTTAGAATTACTTGACCAGGAAATTGTCACAAGTTACCATCTTGAGTTTCTTAACTTTGAACGGATTTGATATACACAAACAGTACAACATGAAACAAAAGTAGGGTTGATCCATATCTGACAAGGAGTGAAATACAAAAAGCATCCTCACTTTCTAAGTTGCCTGGGGTCTTCTTATGAGCACCAACCACAGCAGGAAAATGAATAGGGCATGTGACCAGTTCTGCGGATATAGTCGGCTTGTTGCTCGGCTTTTGCAGCGTGCCGATCTCTCTTTGCTTCTGCTGCAACTCGGTTCTCTTCTGCCTTGTGCCTTACTGATGCTAGTTTGTTCATAATCCTATCCTGGGCCTCTGCTCTCATCCTTTCAACCTCCACCTGAGAAGCAGAACTCACGAAACGTTTAATTGCGCTAAAAATTTGTATCTATGTATCTTTCTAAATTAAATTCATAATCCAGGGTTGGAATTCTGCAATATAAGTAAAGCATAAGGTTTCTCACTATGAAATGGACAGACTTTTCATCATATGGAAGCAAGAAAAGGTTAAGGTTAATCTGTTGAGTGTAGTGTTGATTTTGTCACCATGTCAGTAGTTGTTTATTTTCTGTGTTGGTTCCTGCAGCATCAGATGCATGGAAATCTAGTTACTCAGGCCAGAAGGCATCATATCATGCAGCACCAGGCATTTATATTAGATTGTTTCTCGAAATTACTGACATTTGGGGAAGGCTTTTAGAGATTTTAACTGAAGCAATGTAGCTCAACATCAATTCGGATCTTAATGTTTTAAATTGAAATTCTAAAGAGATACAAGATGGAGAATCTGGCAAGAAAAGGATATACAAGATAACCATTAAACCATCATTCCACATTGGTTACATATAAGGACTGTCATTAATACACACTCTTTACATACTTCTCAAGTCAATCATGACGCACACCTACTAAGAAAATTTGGCAGAAATAATGAGCGTGGTTATACCAGTGGACAGTTAGTGACAATAGTATAAAGTACCTCAATCTTTCTCATCTCTGCCTCTGTTTTTGCTTTTTGATGATTTTCCCATGCTTGAATTTTTACCTCTTCACGTTTGAACCTGAAAAATTCGCGGTCATAATTACCATTCCGGTTTTGTGAGAACCTACAATCAATATTCTGTCCATTGCTTCAAGAATATCTCTATTTCAATCAACCAGCACAGACAGATGTCTATCTTACAGCAGGGTAACCCATATATTCTCCTTTTTAGTTCAGTCAAGCATTTAATTAGTCCAAGTAGAAGTCCCATGGAAAAGGCGTAGGGATATCAACACTGAAATATTTAAGCGAGAATTGAAAGAAGCTGACCAAAAGAAGGAATTCAGTAAATTAGTGACTTAGAACAAAATACCTTGCCAAATATTTAGCTTTCTCTGCCTCCTCCCATGCAGCTGCACGCGTTTCAATCATGCTTTTATTTGGTTGTTCTGACGCTACATACATCAAAGAAGTAGATGAACCCTTATCATACTCCTCTTTACTAGCCCAGGCAGCAATGTTAACCTTACCGAGCTGTGTCCCCAGCATCATTATCTCTCTCCTAGTTTTCATTTGCATCTCTCTTGTTGACAACTCATTCTTTGGACCTAGATGATCAATAGGAGCATTTGTTGGAAATGAAGCTTCTATGGCTCTGTCAGGACTTGATGGCCTAGATGAAGTTGGACTACGAATTGGTGTTGATGCCCTTACTGGTGTTGTTGTCCTGGATGGTTCTTGACTGGTAATAGGAGTCATTTCTGTACCCATATCTCGCATTGAGACAGATCTAGCTGTTGAAGGAGGTGTAAACGTAGTTGCACTACGCATCGCCAAAGACGAATTGTGTTGGCTATGACTAACTGCAAGAGAAGTTAATAAGCAGGTGTCTTAAGAGGCAAAATCAAAAACATTTTTTCTTACTTGCTGACTGACCAACAGAATTCTCTATCATAAGCACAGGCTTGCCATATGATTCTGCAACTGGGTATGAATTAGACTCCCAGCTACCTACTTTATGTGTCCCAGTTTCTTTCTTAGCTTGACTACCATCAATCCCTTTTGTATGTGGTTCTTCAAAGGCAACATATTTTTTATCAGGAACTTCAGCAATCAGCTTGGTGGAAGCTTGTCGAGTGAAGTAACCAATATTGCTCTTCCGCAATCCAATTCCCTGACCACCCACTGGATGAGTCTGCCCAGCCTTTGAACGGTGAGAGTTGGGGCTTGCTATCCATTTCTGGGCATCATCCCACTTGGATGGTGCCAGTTTTGAGAATGGTGCAAAAGACACTCTTTGCGGGGCCTGCTCTGTCAACTGAAACTCAGAAATTCAAAGACAGTAGTCATATCATGCCTACTATCATAACTTTAACAGATTTCATTGATGAATTGTCAAAATAATCCTTGAAAGCTAACCATGTGTGTTGTGGATTCCACAGCTGTTGAAGCAAAGCATTCAGGAGTTACTGTATCAACATCTACATCTTTGCAATTATCAGAGCTACCACCACCTGCAGAAATCTTTTACGTCAGACGATCAGCCTATGAAATGCAAGTAACCAGTCACATGTCTGTTAACTTCTTATAAATATCATTTACCAACAATGGACAAGAATTTGTCACCACCCATAAGTTGAAAATGATACCAATAATAAGACTTTGGGCCCAACGTATATTTTTTTCCTTCGGTAGACTTCGGCTTGAGCCGGGAGTAAATTTATTACAGGTCAAGGCATCAGCGCTGAAGCTTACTTCAGTTCGCAGCTTATCTAATATGTCTAACAAGTAGATAATCATATTGTCATCGAATCACTCTCCTCCACTATTTTCATTGATCTCAGTGTTTCTTTCTAAATAATCCCACCACTTCACCCATACAATAAAGGGATCAAGGTTGGGCCAGTTTTCCAGTTGAGATAAAGAACTAGCCGCGAATGAGGATCTTCATTTAGCAATATGAAATCTTACTAGGAAAACATTAATGAAACTTTGATGGAAGACTACTTTGGACCATCTAGATTTAAGAGACAATAAGTTGGATGGTGGATCATCACAATCTGAATAATTATAAGCCCAAAACACACCATCATCAAACGCATCAAAACGAAATCTGAGCAAGAAAGGGAATCAGGGATGCCTGCATACCATTTTCTTCAAGCTCCGAGAGCCTAGATCTCAAGGAACTAGCAGATTCAACATCATCTTCTTCATTTATTTTCTTTTCTACTTTCGAAAGGATATTTCGCAGCTTCCCTGGTGATAATCCCCCACCCTGCTCCACCGATCAAATTATTAGTGACATTTGCATAACATGGACTGACATCAAGTTATACACATACGACAGAAGAGTGAGAGAGGACAATGGTTTTAGCAGATCAGAGTGAACAACTAAACATAACGAGTCAACCTTATTTTCTATCTTACTAAGCAACCAAAAAAATACCCGTCAATGAGCACAAAACATCCAACATGGAGTAAACAAAAAGTAAAGCAAACCACCAAAATATGGAGCAAAAAGCGACAACTTCTCCAAGAAATGAGAAGCCCAAATAAGAAGAAACAAAAAGGAAGAAAATCGAAAGCTAGTACCATGGGCTTTTCTATCCTCTCGTAATCCATTGAAACTGAGGTAGTGTAGTGATGGTACTTGTCTCTGTATGTACTTATAACTTTACAAAAACTAAGAAATTAGCAACTAGAAGTAGAGATGATTTAAGAGAAAGTGAAATGGTGAAAGCAGACTGTAAAAGCGAAAGAAGATCAAACAAAGAAAAGGGATTAAGAAATTTCTCGTCCAACTTCACTACGCAATACCCAAAGCTACGCGAGTATAAGGGGGACGACAAGTTTACCGAGTTTAAAATAAACTGCCGCGTAACGATAGTAGCATCAGTATCAGTACGTAGGGTTGGTATTTAATTCTCACAACCTTTTTCCTAAACCATAAGCACTCGTAGACCTAGCACGCCAAAAAGTCAACAACCACTCACCTTCCTCGTCTAATATGGCGAGCAGTTAATTAATAGGATAATTAGTTACCTGTATCCTTTTATAATCCCTTATCTGCAACTGTCATGGTTTATACTTTAAATGATTACACTTGTCCTATAAATCTACATAATTTTTATAAGAAAGAGTTTTAACTGGTCAAGCATATTATCAACTCACAGACAGTCAATTATTCTGTTTCTTATCTCATGTTCTTATTTAGTTATTTTATATTAAAATAAAATAGTAATCATCCTTATATATTAGAGAAAGATAACAATTAAAAAGTTAAAAAATTCAAGATAAGAATAGGCTAAATAACGATAAATTTAAAATAGATATTTTTATATTAATATAATTTCTCATATATTTTTATAAAATATTTTTACTTTAAATATAAATTAATGTTTGTCCTTTCCCAATCTCTTCTCTGTCATTAGGCTACTGTTATGAGCAGTTTGAATAAAACGGTGGATTAATTAACTCACTTAACATGTCTAGAGCCGAAGTTGATCATGAATTATGTGAGAATTTAAATCAAGTAAAGCTCAAAATAAATTATTCTTAAATATTAGGTTTTTGGTATAAGTCAATTAAATGAATATTTTAGTATATTAAGAGATGATTTGGTGTTACTTCTATTTCTATTTTCTGTTGTAGCTTTTTAGTTTTAGTTTAGTTTCTTATTTTTATTTTATTTTTTAAATAAAAATAAAAAAATATGTTTGATTGCTAATGTTTAATAATTAAACAATATATAAAACCTAAATATAAATTGTTTATAAGTAAACAAAATAAGCAAATCTTATTTTAATCACTTATATAATATTTATTGAAAATTATCAGTGAAAATTATTATATATTAATAAATAATTTAATAATGTAATATT
>JANIPN010000003.1:13706266-13717558 GCA_027478595.1 Erythroxylum anguifugum
ATCTAACCAAATCTTTTATATGGATTATAACATAAGTAAAACTAATATAAAAAATAAATATTAAAACATATAAAAAAAGGTCAAATAATGGGTTTACAAGATAAACGTGAAGATGAGTTCGTGGGTATTGTAGAAATTATATGTAAAATATAAGGACAAAAGAGACTAAAAATAGACTCGTTAATTGATATGAAAAAATTACTCGAAAAAGCCATTTGAGAGGTTTTATTTTATAGTCAAACACTCATTTTTCTTTTAAAAAGGCTTTTGTGGTAAAGAAAAGCGCTTATTGACCTCCCAAAAGCTCAACCAAATAGTTACTTAATCTCATATCACTTGAATTTAGTTTGGTTGTTAAATAATTACTAATGTTTTAAAAATTGAATCGAATATCGAATCGATCAAAATAAATGTTTAGGGTTTAAAAGTTTAAATAATATTCCAATATATAATAAATAAGAAATAAAATTATATGAGTAAGTAAACACTGATGCTTATTATTATATAATAAACTAATAATAAATAAATTTGAGTCTAATATAAAACTTGAAATAATAATAATAATTAAAATTGTATTTATGAAGGATGTTGTGTCTTATCATCGTCAAAAGTTCAAAATTCTCCACCATTGTTTAAAGACTCGCTACACTTTCATTTAAAGTATTTGAATCAACTTCTTCTATTGCATTCAAACCAATTACAGATTAGTAATGTATTTGAATTATTCTCAATTGTAAATTTGTAATCCATTATACTTTTAACTTAACTATGATCAAAATAAGATATGAACTGACCTTTAATAGATGTTCTTGATTCATTCGTTATGACAAATGCATTTTCTTCAAAAACCACCTTTCTAAGTTCATTACAATCAAGATCAGGCAATGGTTCTTCTTCTTCTTCGATCAAAAAAACATTATGTTCAATACAATTAATATAAAGTGGATCTTAAATTCCCTTCTTACTAAGCACTTTTAATACATAATAAAAAAATTATAAAGTCAAAAATAAAAATAAAATTAATAAAATAAAAACAAAAGTATAAAATATCTGTCCTTCATTGTCAAATTTTTTTAGAATTTAAAAATTTTCATTAAAGAGAAAAAGTTTAGTTTACAACTAAGGAAAGTGACTCCCCTTTGTTAGTTAAAACGACATTGATAAACACTACAAACAGAAAAGAACAAAACGACAAACGTTGCAACCATAATTAGGAGAAGTTGGGCGACAACGTATTAATAATGAGGGTAATGCTCTCCCCACTTTTCTCGAATCTTCAATTGATTACTCAATTGGGATGGAAAGCTCTGGATGCTACAATACGACGATGGTGGTGCGACGTCTCTTCAATCCGTCTCTAGGCTTAAAGAGAATTTCATCACAGGTAGGAGATCAGATTCTATAGGATTTGTGAATCTCTAAAGAGTAACAAGCTTCATTTTGAATATCAGATGTCTGCAGCATGTATGCCAACATGAACAGAGGACCTTCCTTCATGATACTTGACTGGTGAAGTAGTAGATCTGGAGGAGGAATGCTAAGATGCTCTCGAATATCTACAGGTGAGTCAAATTACCTTTAGCCTTTATTTGGATGGAAGGAAAGCAAGGGAAAAGAAAGGAAGGGAATTGCATTTCTCTTGGTTTCCATTGTTTGGATAAAATTAAGCAAAGGGAAAGGGAAAGAATGGAGGGGAATAGGAGAGAAATTTGGTCTAAAAATATTTCCCACCAAATTGGTGGGAAAGGAGGGGAAATGGAAGACAAGATAACCTTACTGTAAGTAAATTACCATTATATCATTATTAAATCTAACAAGTAAAGATAAACAAGTTCTATAATCAAGGGCATCAAGGTCTTACAAAATTCTCTTCCATTCAATTTCTTCCTTTGATAAATTATAAAAACAAACAAGAGAAAGGAAATCACATTTCTCTACCATTATTTTCTCCTCTTTTCCCTTCAATATTTCCTTTCCTTTTTCTTGTGCAAATAAGGATCCAAACAAAGGCAAAGTCACGGATTTAAACTCCCCTCATAATCATTTAAAATTTGAGGTTAAAGTTGTCTCCCACAAGGAACCTACCATGTTCGAGTGAAAATTATTCTCGGTGTAGATGACTTAAAAGTATCTTCCCATAATTGAGATCCTCCTAGAATACTTTGTGGGAAATAAAAACAAAAATGAGATCAAATTATACAAATTTTATTTATGTCATTTAAGAATATTTTAATTATTTTTATTTATTAAAAGTAAGCTTGGCCAGGCTTAACTCACTCCAACCTAATTTGATCCGATTCAACCGTCTTGAAGTTAATAGACATGTTTGATTTAATAAGATCACAAGATAGGTTTTTTGATTTTTTTAATCGAGTCAATTATAAAAAAAAATGTCATCATTTTGTAGAAAACGTTATTTTCTACTTTTTAATTTTAAAAATCTCACCGAACCTAGTCGAGTTGAGTTTTCGAACTATCTAAGCTTAGTAAGACTTGGCCCAGATCGGGCCTTGGATTGGGGCTGGGCCCAACAGAAATTGTTCAAGCCCGGCCCAAGCCATCGTCACCTGTAATTGAAGAGTATTTTATTGTATTGGAAATTTGTTTTGAGTATGAGAATTTTATTAAACATAAAAAAAAAAATCCATGCGATTAATATGCATTATTTATGACAATCACATATTATTTTTTGAAAAATGACAATTTAGTAAAAATATTTTTATAAATAAACGAAAATGTCTAATTTCAATTGTGTAATAAAATTTAATATAGTTGAAGGTATTTTGCGATCAGAAAATTTAATTATTATTATTATTTAATAGAACTACATTCAACCACAATCAAGTAGAGCCCTGAAAAGCAATCAATGAACTTATTCGGAAATTTCCGAAATGTCAAGAAAATTTGTTGGAGCTGGACTCTCCCCTAGTTTTCTGATTGAATTCAGAAGCCTCAGACAGTAGAAAGGAGAATGAAGTTTCTGATTCATCAAAAAAGGATCGCTGGAACTCTTGAAATCTTGCAAAATTTAGTGTTTCAGTGTTCAATGGCACGGAATAACTGGTAGATTCATCAAAACTCCCCTTCGCGGGGCCAAAGCTGAAATCCATACTTCCAACTGCGTTACCTGTTTCTTTGTTGTCCATTTTATCAGATGAGGCAGCCTGTCTACTAGTTTCTTCGTGGGGAATGGCTGGGGTGTGACCTTGGAACAAAGCGATGTGTCCGAAGAGCTTATCTTTCCTTGAAAAGGTTGTGCCACAAGAACATAGCCATTTGTCTTTGCCGCAATGTTTCTCGTGAGTTTTGAGGTCCGCCAGGACGGAGAATTTCTTGTTGTTGCATCTGCTGCAGGTGTAGGCTTTGTCACAATGGGTTCTCTTGTAATGGTTTTTGACACAAAGGATAGTCTTCAGAGGCTGAAACTTTTTGTGATCTTTGTTCCTCTTGCAGCCAGCAAAGGGGCAGGAATACCTCTTAATAAGCACCGGCTCCGAGCTCGATTCCTGGTGTGGTTTCGCAAGTGCAGCAGGAGATTTGTACTCATCACCGTGACCCCTCATATGCATCCTTAAGTTTGCATCTCTTTTGAAACCCTTCCCGCATATCGTGCAGAAGTGCGTATGTGGTGCAAGGATTTCGTCTTTTTCCAGTTGTAAGATCTCATAGGAACCAGGTGGAAGATTCTCTCCTTCATCAGCATCTTCTTCATCTTTCAGTTCATGTTCTTCAGCAGAGTGGTTTGGTTCAGAAACATTATGTCCACAACCATGTTGTAAGAACTGTGAATGTACACTGTTGTTCATGATCTCCCCAGAAGAAAAATGAAATCCATCAAGTTGTTCAGGCTGTCCATTGGAAGGAGTGGTTGTAGGGAGAGTACGCCTCACGGTTGCAGATGGGAGAAGACTTCCTGCAGTGGAGATCAACTGAACTATTACGGAAGTGATTTCAGCTGTGATCAATTGCTGGCGCTGAGCTAAAAGTTGATCGGGCTGCCCTGAAACCTGGCCCTTCTGGACAGCAATAGAACTCACCATATCTTGAAGCTGATGAATCTTTTGGTCTAGGAAAGAAAGATTGTTAAGCATAGCTCTAGGATCCCAATCTTGCATTTTGTCAGCTTGAAATGTCGATTTGATTTGACTACCAGAGATGTGAGAGTGAGAAGATCCGGTTTCAGATGGTATATTGAATTCTTGTAAAGATGGTTCCATCTTATGTCCACTATCTTCCCACCTCCGCTGCTGTTCTGGCATTCTGAAATTTGTGAAAAATGGGTTCTCTGAGGATATCTTTTTTCCAAATTCATTCTCCATAGGTGTAGATTCGTCCCATGAGTCTGCATATAACCTATCTTGACGATCCATTAACAAGTCCTTCGGTACGAAGATCCAGTGGTGATCAAAACTGGAACTCAGCATTGCATCAGAAGATTAGTTTACAATCTTATGTCTTAAAGGAATTGGATATATAGTTATATTATCAACTTAGGAACGACATTCGGATTCCTCAGAAACACATCATAGAGAAAACCTCAAAGCAGCGTAAATCAGTTAGCCCTTAATCATCAAACTATGCAAATTTAATTTTCGTAAAGTAAATGACATTAGAGACTCCTCAAGTTGAAATGCTAGGCAAACATAGAAGCTGCTTTTGTTCTTCCGTAGTCCACTAGTGAACAAAGTTACAAGCTAACAATTAGGAATTTTGTCAAATACCAATGGTCGACGAGATTCACGAAACCATTCCAGATTTTCCCCAGAACCCGTTTCAGCAAAGCGAACCAGGGCATTCACTTCAATTGTAAGAAAGAGAATGGATGATGACTGCTGCTTAATGCAGTTGATTTCTAACCCTGAGTGTAAAACAGTATCAGACATCGCCTCTTTCATTATTTTCGCTTTTTGTCTCGCAAAAGACGGCTTTTATCAAACAAGTAGGGAAGAAAAGGGAGGGGAATGCTTAAGATTATTGTCGACGCTAAATTTGTTGGGATTACAATGATTACCCATAAGCCCAGATGTGGTTTCGGGACAGTTTATGAGCTATTCAAAGCAAGGAACTATCAGAAGATCCCGATATTTGTTCAAAAACCAACAATCAAACATCAATAAAGCACAAGGAACAACAAGAATAATTACATAGTTCAGAATTGCAATTATGATAAAATCGTAATAGAGAAGGATCGTGCTTTGACCAACAAAGAGAAATCAAAAGAAAGACTCTTACCAGATTCAAAAAGATTGCCTGAGATGGTTGGTTCATCTGGGTTGGCTGTAATCACAAAAATGAGAGAGAGCGAAAGAGGAAATTGGTCAATCTTTCATGGGCACCGTAATAATACTAAAATCCATCTGTAAGATCAGTTTTTTTTGGAAGTCAAAGAATTGTATTTTGAGTCACCATGAGTAGTCAACATTTAAATCAGTAAAGTTTCCACCTTGATTACAGAGATGCAGCTCATTGGTGAAGAGGATTGGCGGGTGAGTGGAAAGAAAGAAATGAGAACCTTCTTCTTCTTTGCTCTGCTCTGTTTGGTGCGCAACCATGAAACAGGGCATCATAATAAGGAGACAAAAGGGTATTTGAAAGTTGTAAACACTCATTGGAGATTGAAGATCGGATGTGGGGTCCGCTTTCCAAGTAGCTTGATTCTCTTTGCTCTCTTTACCACCGGTCCATCCCGTGGCCATGGCTCCAACTAAGATGCTTCCCTTCCCATTATTTTAATTGGTTTCACATAGCTTTAAACAACTGGAGATCAAGTATAAACTCCAAAGAAACAGACTTTAAGAGGTAAAATTAAAAAAAATAGCATATGCATGCATATGTTTAGAGGCCTAGGTTTCGGCATTATCTTGGGGAGGATGAATCGGGGAGAGGCGTCGGTCATTGAGAAGCTAAAATAAATGTTTATGCATGAAGCAAGCAGTTGAGATGGTCAATGAACTCTCGCTCAAAGGGTCATGATACACATGTTAGAAAGTAGGAGCTCACTAATCTATGCGTGAGACCGTGGCTTCCAAGAAACTCCCAGGGTTTAGATTATCTTCTCTCATTATTATTCTGTTATTATCATGTTCATCAACATCTAGTATCTATTTACTTTCTCTAAGTCATTAATTAGATAGACAAATATTCATAAAATAGGATAGCAACAGGTGACATGTTCCCCGATCCAGTGATAAGTTGTGTACAAAGGGAAGTATATAAGTACTTGGGAACTCCCCATCTGTTAGGACAAGGAGTGTATCTTTAAATGAATGTAAGATCCGGGTGGTTTCAAAGTTATTTCCTTCAGGATAATGTAACATAAGTGCCCAAAGGGGTGTGAATAACAAAGTAACAGCAGATGTTTGTTCAAGTTGATGTCTTCACTTGATAATAATAAGAGTCGCTGTGTTGAGCTGATAGATGGCAAATTGTGGGATATATATGGAAACAGGATACCTGAAAATATTGTTGGAAAGTAAGCTTAAGTACCAAGAACTCCTCAATTCAAAACAAATTGATAACCATAATCGACTGAACTACTTCGACATCAATCTTAAACTAATCTGTGTTGGCTTTCGGATCCGGTTTGTCTTTCAAATAATACAATTTGTAAAATCAACGCCCTGCATGGTTCATTTGAAACATAATGTCCATGGCATGGCAGCTTCTTCTATAGTCACCTTCCAGCTAGCTTCATCCAAAAGTCTTAATTTACTTAGTGCAAGCTCCTTTTGCTAGTTTATCAATTTCCGACTGGGATATCTAACATGCTGCCTGCTGCAAAAAAGAAATCAGATCTGTGACAACATTTCAAAACAAGATAGCTGGTAGGAAGAACAAGAACATAAGTTTCATGGAAGAGAATGGAGCTGGAGCTGGATGTATTTTCGAGCTGTAAATTTTCCACAGTTCTTACTCTCAGATTGATTGGAGTTGGACATATGATCCCTCAATTACATCCATCCAAATCAATGCCCTACATCAGTAACCGTGTTCAATAATAGACATTGCTCAATGTTCTTACAGTTTGATGCCAGTAGTCTCAAAGCACAGAGCTGGAACAGTAACCATTAGATATGTGAACAGTCTGAAAGATTAATACATAGAGTAGGCTGTGATGACACTGCTTGAGTGTCCATTTAATAGACAAATAAGATACTCACTTCTAACATGATACCCTCCACCCATCAGACCACACTCACCACGAACTACCTCTTTGCGGACTTTGTTGTATGTATCAGAAAAATTCAAACTAAACGTGACTGCAATGCCGCACACTTTTACTAGTTACACAGTAATGAATTTTCTTTGTTATGTATGAAACTCAGATTTTCAAGTGTTCCCAGCATAATTCGAAATTCCCAGCAAGACAATAAAAGGTAGTATCTAGTGGGTCGTTCATAAAAATCATGTTGGGCAACTATATGAACACTGCAACTATTTTGTGAACACAGAAACTGGTAAAAGAATTTTGATTACCCTTCTTGTCAACCAGTAAACTTGGTACCTTCGTATAACCATTCCTGGCTAGCTCTCCATGGCAAAGGTAGCAATTAAAATCTTTGTTAAGTTGCCACTAGAGCTGGCACCATCAGTAGCTCCTACAATCCTGTTCTTCTTTAATATTTCTCTCTCTCTCTTGCAAATCTATGTCTTTTCTTATGCCTACATGTTCATAATTATGCAAGTATTTGTACTCTTGATATACTTGGGCTTCTGATAACACAAACTAGGAGTATGAAATGGAAAATCACACTCTCAACAATGCTCTTGGGAACTTGAGAACCTTATATCAGACCCAACAACACTATGATCAGTGATTAATCGTTGTAATAAACAGCGTATTAGAAGAAGAAATCAAAAAACAAATTACAGAAGACACTTACAAAGAGCACTCTCCTTGCTAAGTAATATTGCAGAAGGAACAAATGGAGGATCACTCTAGCAAACTATGCTCGATAAATATTGCAGAAGACATAAATGGAGGCTCAATTTTGCAAAACATGCTAATAAATACTGCAGAAGGCACAAATGCTCACTCTTGGTGAAACACAATAAAACAGTCAACCTACCGCAGAAGAAAAGCATCGACCAACTTTTACCCATTTAAGATTTTAAATTCTTATCATGTGGTTTCCGTCAAATACATACATAGACCATTGAATAGAGAGAATATAATTTGCATACATCAGAACTCGAAATATACCAGCTGCATAGTTCAAAAATCTATCAGCTGGCAATCTGTTATTCACATTTGGCAGCAGGATTTTGCATGTTGTGACCTCCAAAAAGTATACAGTTCACTTTAATAGCATAAAAAATTTAAATCCCTCTAATCATATTCACCTTGATCTCCATACATCAATCTAGAGCTCTGGCTACAAGGATCATTGCCTCCTGCAGAGTTAGAATAAGCCATTAGACCTTTGTTCAGTATCCTAAAGTACAATCTATATCTTGAAGTGTAATTTTTCCAATATACAAATCACTTTTGTGATCAGAACAAAGTGGGAGACAAATACGATTCAAACGTTCATGAATTGTACCCATCCCAAGAACCCACTTCTCCTTGTCCATTGGGCTCACACTTAGAATACTCTGCAGTAACCGTACGTGATAGATAATAGTGTCTGTTCTATCACAGAAATGAGCAGCACAGATATGTGAGGGCTCTTCAGAAGCAAGTCTGATCAACACCATAGATAACACTCCATCTACAGGATTTGGATCTGAAAGATTTTTATCTCCCATCATCTTTACTTCTCTTTCTGTCGGAAAGTGCATTTCTTCTTCTCCGTGGATGTTAAATACTTTCAGATCTTTGGAGTAATGTTTAATGGCCTCACGTTTTTTTGCTTCATGCTTTTCTGCCAAGGTCAAAATACAAGAAAACCTCATGTGGTAGCTGACAACAGTTTTTACCATTTTGAAGTTATGGCAGCAACAAAAGAAATCAAGCCATCTTCTCCCAACACCTGCATACCACTTGATAATGTCAGCATCTTCCAAAGAAGTAAGCAGACTGATCGGTCTTGGACGACCCATGTGGTTTGTAAACCCTACCATCTTAATGGCTTTCCTCACAAGTTCAATGGGTGCACAAACCTTCATGCAAAGCTTTGTCAAATCCTCCACTGTTCTCTTAGCGTACTTTCTTTCTTCCTCTTCTTCAGCCCTCCTCTTTTCTTCCTCCATTGCCTTCATAGCTTTGACTGGCGACAAGTGCTTCTCCACCTGTTCTTGGAAGTTGTCATAGGCATCAACAAGCCCTTGAGGCAGTTGATTCCTAATATGACTTAGTGACAGAAAATCACCCATAGTCAGCATCCTATGCCATGTCCAACGATCTTCCAAGGACCCCATAAACTCTTGAATCGCTTCATCTGCCCAAGTTGCAAAGATTTCTCGCACTTCATTCTCAATTTGAAAATCAAATTTGAATTCATGACCTGTTTTCAACTTCTTAAATACATTATGCAGCAGTTTTAAGCCTAATTTCTTCCTATTCCTCTCCCTGGCATTCTTCAACTCCAAAGCCTTAACTTCTTTCTGTCGAAGATACTTCTTTCTAGCTCTAATTGCTTTTTCTGACATAGGAGGCCGCAAAACTGAAGGTGGGACGGCTTGCAATTCCATACCCAAAAAAGCAATTTTCTCTGAAACTGCACTGTGTATGGCCGTTTTCACTTTATCAACCTTCAATTCCAGTTTCTCTTCTAAAAGCCTCAGAACCCGACTCTTCAAATCCATAGCCAACATCTTTCGTCCTGAAGTGATTACTAATATCTCATCCAAGAACCTCACTGCATGTATCTTCACTGGCTTGTAAAAAGAATTATGCTGTTCATCAATCTCATTCTTTTCAAATTTCATATTCTTTTCTTTGATTTTTAGACGCATTTCTTGAATTTCTTTATCAAACCCATTAAAATAAATATTAAGTAAAATTGAACAGAGCCCACATTCTTGAGGAAATCCTCTTCCCAAATAGAGCCCTCCCAATTCAATTCTCAACACTCGACATTGAAATAAACGCATAATCACATCAATCAAAATTACATCCTTAATTTTCTCTCCTATAAACGAACACAACTTATCCATATTCCTCTTATCAAACTCATTACAATTGAAGTGAATATTAAACCACCAGCTTGGGTTCTCCACAGAATTCTTTAGATACCTTATAGCCGTATGACGCCCCATATTGGCACGCCCTCCATAAGAGAAAGTAACAAACCGATCATCATATACATTCTCTAACACAATCCTAATAGTTTCAACAACAACTTTGAGTTTCAAGTTGGGCAAAGTCAAGGTCTCACCTTTACCGCTCAATGTGACACAATTAGATTCAATACTGAACCGGTTCTCAAAAATCTCACGACCCAGTTCCTCAATTGAGAAATGCTTCGAGACCAAGTTGTAAAGGCAAGAACTTGAGTCTCTCAAATCGTCGGCGGGGTGACAGGTAATGAGGTTTTGGGAGGCTGTGAGGAGAACAGAAGGTGAAGCAACAACGTTTTGGATAAGATTGAAGAACTTGCCATGACAGAACTGGGACAAAACTAGAGCTTTGAGTTGGGTTTTAGTTAGGGGTTTAGTAGAGTCGTTGTGGTGACATGGGGTTTTAGGGATGGTGTCGGTAGGGTTTAAGGGCAAGGTTGAATACAGGAGTTGAAGTGAAGGAGATAGATGAAGCAACAGTCTGCGATCAAATTTTGCAAGAGACAGCATTTAGACATTGACAGAAAAGAGACATTAGGAGACAGAGGGATGGTTAAAAACCTGCGAGTGTTGAGCTTGGCAAGAGAAGTTTGGAGTTTGGACACTCGCACTTCCCACTTCCGCTGTTCCTCACTGGAACGCAGACGCGTGTTTTAAGGAAATTATGAAAAGACTACATCTTTGAGAAATACAGTTTTTTCACTTTTTGTATTATTAATATTTGTTGATTTTTTTTACTTTTTAATTTAATTTATTGTAATAAAAAATTAAAAAAATTACTGAATTTTTCTGTTTTCAGCTTTTCTTTTGAATAAAAAAATTTGGTTAATAACGTTAACGTGGTTGTATTTTTATCACTGAAAAAAATTATATATTAGATAAAACTTAATTAATTAAATAAAATTATTTTAATATCTTATATAATATTTATTAACAAATTATTAATAAAATTATTTTATTTATTAAAATAAATAATTTAAAATTAACCTTTTATTTATAAATTAATGTTTATTTTTAATATATTTTAATTATTATTTGAACTTATATATTTTGAAGGTATTTTAAATTTAG
>JANIPN010000003.1:13783907-13798754 GCA_027478595.1 Erythroxylum anguifugum
TGTAAAACTCTGGAATCTGAGTTCAGTGTCTTCCTCACTAGGATATCTGTATTCTCAATCCCTCTTGCCTGATGAACTTGGAATGCTTAGGTAAAATATGGTTTTCCAACAGAAAAACATGCCAGGATTGTATCTAATGCATCCCCAAAGGACACAAGTCAAAGAACTTTAAAATGAGCCTATGTTCTGAATGGATTAGGCTTGACAAAATAGGTAAGAGTTCCAAGGTGAATGCACAATGCTTAGGTAGAATATGATTTTCCAACAGAAAAACATGGCAGGATTGTATCTAATGCTTCCCAAGAGGACACAAGTCAAAGAATGAACACAAGTCAAGTCGGATTCAGGCTTTGACCTGAAACTGGATCGGATTTGGGCTTTTCGGGTTTGAATCATTGTCGATGGTATGTCTCGAGATAAGTCATGCTTTTCAGCTAAAAGCTACACTGGTGTGATAAGGTAGCTGATCTATGTCAGAGAAGCACCGTGAAGTGTACAAGTGAATCTCACATGTGGGGATTGAACAAGTCACGTGCCTTTGTTGAGTACATGCATGACTATGATTAGTAACTTAGTATCTACCAAGAAGTGAGATACATATAAAAAGTCCAAAAATTTCAACTTTGATAGAAATTATCAGACCAACAAAGGCACGGTTTGAGTGGTCTGATAATTTCTGTGACATCATCTTTTTATGCTTGTTAAATGCGAAATGTAGATGACAAAATGAGGCCATTGATGATAAAAGAACAAGCATTCGATGTACAGTTCTCTATGTTCTTGTCCAGTCATTATGGTTCAGGTGAAGGAATTACAATGCTCTAGTATGTCAGTGCCTAACTTAACTTGGATGGCCAATCTATGTGGTCAACTTTCTCCCTTAAACTCCAAGCTCCATCGGCAATCTCGTCAAACAATTGATCCCGACCCCAACTTGAAAACCCCAAGAAAAACCAGTAGTCAGCTAGAGATTGATTCCCCGACTTGAGTTCCTCAATTTCTTTACGAGTGGCTGATTGATCAAGAAAGTAAATACCTGGTACAACTTCTGGGTATTGATCTTTCATTATTCTTTTTGTAAAAGCAACAAGAGGCATCGCACGTTTTATAAGCGGGCCACCAAATGATAATGGAGCCTCTCTTAACAGCTTGATCTCTTCTTCAAGACCTTCCAGAGAATCCCATTCTATAGGTTTGTTATATATAAGACCTTGAAAACCAGTATCTTGATCAGCCTTCACAATGAGAACCATCGATTTAGTAAATGGTAGCGCATTTATTTTCTCTCCAGCGGTAAGCACTGAACCAACCACTACATCGTAAGCTGTTTCATTCAGGCTTTTTGATGTCTGAGATCTAGTCCAACTACGTTCCACAATTCTCTTTGGCATTCGGTCTATTAGTAGTATTTCATGTGCTTTGTTATTTGCAACAGCATCAGAACCATTAGTTGGGATTGGTGATGTGCCCTTATTTTGGCCACTTTTCTCAGCCACAGTAAGTAGAATTCCTATAAAATCCAGACAAGAGAGAGCAAAGCAAGGCACATGAGAAAAAGATTGAGAGAGTTAGTACTCATAGTGTGTAGGCACATATGAGAAAGAGTGAGGGTACTCATTATGCACCCGATTGAAATTCCAAGTTGGACATGAAGATGACACAACAGAGTAGCACTTTGAAAATGGATGTTCAATTAAAGATGGCAAAATTCAGAAAGGAATTTCACCTATTGCTTCGCATTGTAAGAAAGCAAAAAATCAAGGTACCAACTCAGACAACGCAATTAGATCGAACTAAGTTCCATTAAAGTTTTCAATTTTGACTACCCCAAACAAACAGAACAACTGGATGATTGGTTTCAACAAGGTAACAGAGCAGAAAATGGCATCCCAAATTATTCCAAAGTACAAACAGCAAGCAAATTAATACTTGCATAATGAGTTTGATCAATTCCAAGACCACGCCAAAAGGCCCAGATATATCTTGTGTATTAATGACAAGCATGCTCCATAATCATGCAAGATTGGAAGATATACAGAATCCATTGATAATTCAATATCATGCTGTATATTAAGCATAAATTGCAAAAATGCAATTGGAACTCCAACAAGTAGAAAGCATTTGGACTACAGCAAGAGAAGCAATCCTTAAATTATAAGTTTTTCAACAACAGTTTCAATGAGTAAATAATTCTGAACTTAGCTGCTACTCCCAACATTTAAAACCTGTGTCTAAGTACCGTGTTTTCAATAATCCACAGTCATCAAAAATTGAGGCGGCATGTTTTTTATATCAACTCTTTTCCAAAATTTCACACAACACACTTTGTCCACCTTTTAATAGTTCTCTTATGACAAAAATGCATTTTCATGAAACAGCTACCAGTCAAGAGATTTTGTTAATTCAATATTATACCTTTAAATGCAAAAACCAAGACTTAACTCATTCCTAATTAATATAGCATGTTTGCTGCCAGAAGTTATAAACAATCATCTTTGCATCAGATCATGCAATAACAAGATGCAAAAACATGTTCTGTGTCAGAATATATTACCCTTGTCACTAGTGAGAAGTTGAGAATTGCTTCCATGCTCAGCCACAAACCTAATAATATCAGTGACTGCTACATTTCCTTCAAAAGAGATAGCTGTCTTCCTTTCTGCTGGAAATAACAACAGGGCAGGAAAAACCTCTCGCTGCATATACAACAAACAAAAAATTTAAAAAAAAAGTTTCAAAACTCTATAGGAAAATACTGAGGATTGAACCATTATCCACTGCAAGTTCGTCATAAACAAACCAAATAAGTGAACTGAAAATTTGAAGTGCACCAATTGAAATGATAAATGACTAGAAAGATTTACCAACCACAGTAAATAATTTGAATTACTATGACCAATAAAAGCATTGTCCACAAAGTATAACCTACTTCCTAAGTGTAACAACAAATTGAATCTGGATTCTATAGGACATACCTGTTTCATTGAGTTCAGAATCGATCTGCAATCATTTAATGTGCAATCCATTAAGAAGATTTTGGGAACCTTCAATTTAGCATTTAAACCATCTGCCACATAGCCAACAATTTCTTAATCTTACAGCATGATAGCTGAAACCACTTCAGAAGCTTTTTTTAAAAAGATATTTGTAATGAAATTCCACGATTGACTCAAGTGTAGATGAAACAGTTCTCTTTGATAAATGGGACAAGTCATCTACTGGAGTACAGGAACATATTCTAGAGTCTAAGTTTTAATAAATGGAAAAGAGATGAGTGGATTTAACCAACATAAAAAAAACTCAGAGAAACAATATACACTTACCGTCAGCAAACACCATTTCCTCACTCTGAGATCCAGTCTTTAGCACCTTTACATATCCTTTTAAGGCCCGATATACTTCACGAACAACCAATTCCATTCTTTGGCAAAATCCACACCAACTGTTGCTAAAAAGGACAAGCACATCCTCCTTCCACGCAAGTGAGATATCAGAATTATTAGATTTATTAAAACCAAGAACCCGTTGAGAGAAAGTAAGAGATGTCACTTGAGGGATGGAATCTGCCTCATGGAAATCCAGATTAACAAACGGTGGGGGGGTGCCTTCCTTAAGGCTCTCAGGTTCGGATCCACAGCGCTCATATGGGATAAGATTTCCATTTAAAAAACCATAAAGAAACTCTTTAATTGAAGTATAGTTAAATGCCTGTTCGGTAGAGACATAATGTTGCTGCATAACTGGATCAATTATTACTAGGGATGGAATCCTTGTGTCACCAGTCAAAGTTTGGAGTAAACGGTAGTTCCCATCAGAAAAGAAAAATGAACCCTGAAAATCTTCTAATAGAAATTGTTCTTCACCCATTTTGTTCAAAGAAGTTTTCACTTCTGCATAGACATTTTCTGACATTTGTGCCCGATTATCTGACAAAACTTTGTCAGGTTTCGGAACTGACAAGCGCCTACTTGTTTCCACATCAGTTGACTTCTCTATTTTGTCCTGCGAGAAGGAACTCTTATCAATAAGTTGAACGATTTTATCATGAACTGGAGCAGAACTCGGATCCTGATCAACACTAGCCTCAACAGCATTTTCATCAGATTGTACAAGTGAGACTTGTTTAGGCTCCACCTCTGTGTCTGACTGTATGGTATCCACTACTTTAACATCTAAATCATGAGATAAGAGTTGGAAGCCCACTTCCTTTGCCACTGAACTTAACTTTGCTTCCTTCTTCTGTTGAAGAAGGTATGTCAAGATCTCATGTAAAGAACTGCCCTGCAAATTGGAAGCTATACTCTCTATTGTGGTCTGCTTACCCTGATTATAAATCATTATGGACATCTTGTCCTTCAAGTTAATCTTGCGACCCATTGGAGATATTTGCAATTTTGGATGTCCTTTCATACTCTTACGTTTTAAAGTTTCAGTATAAGATCTTTCAGACTTCTCATTGATTTGCTCCGCCATGTCATTTGATATCAGAAAGTGCAATATAAATTCTCTAAATTCTTGAAGAGCTGCCTTACTCTGCCTTCTAGTTTCAGGAGAGTCAGATAATCTATCCACAAATAGAAGCATGGATGGCTTGTTCGCAGGAAGAGCAGGATCAACATCTTCCCCATAATCTCTTAACTACAAAGTGAAAGAAATAATAGAATTAATGGCATTCCCAACACTAAGGAGAAAATTTATATTTGAAAGCAAAATATTAAAGAACAGGAGGAGAGAGAAGAGACAGAGATATTAAATGCAAAAAGATATAAGATAATGGCATATGATATGGAACCTCTCTGCCACTGAAAAGGTTCATCAACGAGAAAAATATTTAGCAGGTTGGACAACTTGCCAGAACTTCACTGGCTTAGGCCATAGCTGTATTCATTTGTCTGGCAGCCAATCTTCAGAACAGATTTGTTTAACTAATATTGGAACATCTGAAATTCAGATCTTCACCCTGAGTCAATGAAGGCAGGTAGGCTGACATAGCATGAAAGGCTTCTATTGTGCAGTCTTTCTGTTTATTTCTTTTCTGACATAAAAAGTGTAGCATCTAAGTGAACCGAAGTTTGATAAGTATGGGAGCTTTGGTCAGCAAATAGCTCTTACCCTGTCAACCAATCTACAGAAATTCTATTGAGTCCACCTTTCTGCATTAACACTATCCATGAATCTCGTATACAAGCAAAAGATGTGCTGCCACTATGGCCAAAGATGAACAATTATATCAAGTTAGTCAGCTAGTAATATGTTCTTCCATAGTATCTGGTGCAGCAAGTCACAAGTAGCTTTTTAACTATGTGGTCCTACCGAGGCCACAGTAATTTCTGTCATCTACATAATGAGCTATTAGTTCTATTGATATACTTTGTTGTACAAAGAAAAAGGCAGATGCTTAAACAAATCTCTCACGCTATCCTTTTGTTAGCAATAACTAGGGAAATTTCAAAGAGAAGTCTTATCTGTCATACACAATTATACTATCTTAAAATTCTTTTGAGGTAAATGATGGCCTAGTAAATGTGGAAAATTTTGTTTCTCTTTCGGTAAATGACTTGCTTGCTTAGATTACAACCCTTGTAATAGATTTCACTTATTTGAAAACGAAACTAAGAAAGAGAAGAACCTTATTGTGCAAACACTATAAGCCAATAACTTCCAAGACAACTCTTAAAGTCCTCACTCAGGAGACTTATCAAGACCTTAACTACACAAGACTTCAAGCACCCAACAACGTAGGAAAATGGAGGCCAATAAAATATTTTGATTAATAGTAAATTGATAAAAGGAACCAACAAATCTAACCTCTGTAATAATTGACTGATCCATCTGTACAGCACTCTTAAGTTCATTCTCTCCTTCAAGCATTTTGAGACAGCTTGGGCATCCCTCAGAATAAACCACCAATGACCATGAATTAGCATCCTCAAAACCAAGCAATGAGAGCAATGATTTATCTGAAACTAGACCAAATCTCTTCCTTTCAGCAGGCAAGAAGTATTCTCTCACAATAGCCATGAACTTTGAGAAGAAAGAATTGAATTGTTGAAACTTTTCAAAGGTACACAATGCTCCTTCACTCAGCGGCTTATCTTCACCCTGATACTCATTGTCCTGAAGAGAAGCACTGTCATTTATAGAGCTAAATTCCCCAAGCCAAGGCAATATACCAAAACTGCTTTCAATTCCACACGTCAGAGTTGCACTTTTTGTACTTTCTGACCCCTGTAGGTGCCATATAAATGAACAAAACCATTGATATTTATGAAACTGGCTTTCAGTTCAACATTTTCTAAAATAATTCTGGCAAATGCATTTATAGAATAACAGTCACCTTCTGGTCTTCATTGCTGCTTGGTGTTTGACTTCTATCAGCCACTTTACCAAAGCCCATGTCAAAAAGATTGCCTGAAATACAACAGTGAGTTGAGAATGATCAAGGGAAAAAATGGCCATGCTTCAGTATAACGGGCTAACAGAGACAATCCTGAACTTTTTCAATTGCTCTCATAATGAATTCTTTCTCAGGATGAAATGAATCAACACAATCTGCAAGGAATATTGTGGAAGACATAAATTAAGATGATGTCACGATCCTATTAATTACATCAAAATGTACTGCACTAAAATCACAGAAAAAGATACTATCTCTTGCTTGTTTTCAGCATCTTTTTCATACAATTCTAATGGGTTATGCGGCAAAATAGTTATTTTGAAGTGGAGAATATTGCTTTTGCAAGTTTACAGTTGTACTTCTTTAGAGTGTTACTTTACAAGGAACTGCATAAAATTTGAAGAGAAATGACTTAAATATAGGTGGCAACATGAATGTATTCAGTGCATACAGACGCATATATACAGATGCATAAGATATATTGGCTATATGCCACCTAAATTGACATTTTTCATCTCTTCACTATTATTTCGGATAGAGGAACAACTAATCAGAGGGAGATTTTAGAAGCTAAAAAAGCTTATCCTATATGTTACCCATGTAACTTGAGAAGGCAAAACACCAGAGCATTGTGTCAAAAACCCAGTCAACACTGGTCCAAGGATTTCACTAAGCAACTTTTGCAAATAAGTACTTACTAATTAGAATAATGACCTAAAAGCAAACAAAAATCTTTCCGAATTTCAAAACACAGTTCAACCAACCAATAATTTCTCACCTTGCATGCCAAAACCTTTTTCAGTTACGTTCTTCTGCTCGCTGTTCAGCAATTGAGAAGTCCATCCACAAAATTCCAGGAGAACCAAAGCCATGTCAGTTGATTGAAGGAATGATTTCAAATCCTCCTGGGTATTCAGGGTTTTAAGAGGAATTTCTTCCGGAAAAACTGACATGTAAGGAAGTATAGATAATAGTATGCTTTTGGCACGAAGTCTGCCTTGGTATTTGTAAGGTGAAGAATGGTGATAGTATAAAATTGTTGTTTCTTCTGTAGCACCAACAGTATCAGCTATCATTTTTTCTTCATTTTTGTACGAGTACATCAATTTCAGAATGCCAAAATCTTCTGACCTTTCTGTCACCAAATAAGTTAATTCCTTCATCAGTGCTCGAGATTCTCCAGACCCTGTTCATCAAATTGAAATAGATAACATTTTTATTGCCAAACATCACAACGGCACAAAAATCCAAGAAGCAATAGTAGCAGCAATGAGACAAGAAAACTATGATGGAGAACACAAGCTTTCATCATTAATGTATATAAAGGACAGAGGATATGAACATAAAAATGTTCAAATACACAAGACCAACTTTCAATTCAAACAAACTATTGATTAATGGAGTTAAAAAAGAGAACTTTCAAAGGCATGCTCGAGTCCTATGTCCTCAATACCAGATTCAAAAATTTGAATTGCAACTCTCTTATGTCATTGTAGTAGGACTATCCTTTACACCTTAAAAGCAATTCTCTTTTTCAAGAGATCCCATCCTGATTGAAATCACAACCCTCAGTCATTAGCAAATACAACTTTTGGAACTAATTATTCTTAAAAAAATCGAATTTGACCTGTTTCACCAACATTTGAGTGAGCAAAAACAGCCTCATCTTATGAAAGATTATCTTAGTTTTGTACTTTTTCATGTTCATCTTACTTTTCCATCCTCCACATAAGGCATAACGTTATAACCGATGAAGCAGAACCGTGTATGAACGAACAGCACGAAACTAAACACACAAAAAATGAAATGCCTTTAGTATTAGCTTTAAGGAATAAAGACAGAACACGAAAAGCAATCAACGCTTCCAATGAACATTGCTTCCTCACCCTATTCATGAATAAAACAATGTTTAGCGTTATCTATTGACATTCCAATACCTACAAGGGAAATTCCAAACCAAAACCCGTCAATCGTAGCACTGCCCCAAGTGATCCAACTGATTAACTTTACCAAAACTCTCTCAACTTAACTCGAAATTAAATCAATTTAAGGTCCAAAATTGACCACATAGAGAGAGAGAGAGATAGGCTTACAAGGAACGGTGACCAAAAGGAGAATGTGGGAGTGGAGTCTGATCTGAGAAGAGAAGTTTCGTGAGGTGAGACCCTGCCATCGGCCGATGCCTTCTCTCGCGTCTTCCGATTCACAATCCACCGTAACCACCAGACTGGAGAACAACTGCAGTACTAGAAGTACTACCAATACAGCTACTCTATCCATCGTTCTGAGTTCAATCCGATTGCATTTGATTTTCCGATGAACCAAACCAGCCGCATGAATGAACAAATTGGGAAGGGTTTCAACTTTCAATTTCAAATTTTACGCGTTGATCAGTAATTGATTGTTGAATAGTATTGAACGGGATTGGGTCGGACTCGATTGAGTATGAACATTTTTAAGGTCTCGTTTGCAAGAATTGAAAAAAATAAAAAGTAATAATTGAAATATAAATGAAATTACCGATTATATATTTAAATTGACATTAAATAAAATTATTTAACTATTATATATTTTTTTATAAATAAATATATTTTGATTTTATAAATAATTAATACATTTTTAAATGATTATCAATAATTTTATGGCAAGAATAAAAGTATTAATAAAATAATTATTAAAAATTAATATAAAATAAAAGTATTCAAACGTTGTCTTTTGTACCATTTTTATACCATGTTCAAGGTGTAATAAGCATTGTGTTAATATCATTTTTTTTAAACATTAGATGCGTTAAAAATGAGCGTTAAGAACGACTAAAAGCAATCCCTTGAATATCTGCACGCAAAAGATCATGCAGACTAAGATGAGGTGTGTGCTAAATACACTCCCCACGCACACTTTGTGATCCCAAACGAGCTAAGAAATCAGTGCAATGGTTCTCTTCGTGAAAAATATGAGAGGTTGTATATCGTATAGAACCGTCAAGATAGGAGCGGATCTCATATATCAAACTAGCAAGGGACTCTTGTTCCTAAAATTAAAAAAGCGCCTAGGGCTTGTGACCATTTCCTATGACTTCAAATGATAGAGTCATCAAATTGAACAAGGCATCATTTGAATGCATGTCATCAAGCAAGCTAGTTGTTTAAGCTTGAGCACTAATCTGATAGCCACATTATTGAATAAGAAGTTCATCAAGTAAATAAATTGTTTGATGCATGATGCAATTGATAATTAAAGTATACAAATAACAGGATGCTTGAAAAATAGAAATTCTCAAATATTAAAGATTTAGAATTGCACTAAATAAGAATATTGATTAGTCTTAATTATAGTAACAAATTGATATTGTGTCCTTTTCCAAATTATAGCAAGAGAATGATAGCACTTCCTTTTTTATTTTATTTTGTAATGCCTTCGGCTATTTTTCTCAAGCAATCAAAATACAACTTAATGCCTTTAGCTTATTTATAGATTGATCTCCTTTAGGTGATCAAATTCCTGTATCTAACCTTTCTTCAAATTTGTCTAATTCATTTTGGTAAAACCTAAGGTTCTTATCATTTGGTATAAAAGTAGTCATTTAGGCTATGTTTGATTGGAGGTTTATTAATGGAATGGAATATTATTTCATCGTTTGAGAGAAGAGTTTATAATGGAATGAGATAGAAGATGAAGGTTTCATATTACATCTCATTCCATCCTAAACAGTAAAAATAAGAAACCTGCTTTGAGGAGTTTAAGACAGAATGTAAAATGATAAACAATTTTTCACTATATTATATTATAAACCTTCTTCTAAACAACATTTCACTATATTATATTATGAATCATTCCATCCTTTCCAAACAACAATTTTCTAATATTACATTCATTTACATTCCAATACATTATAAACCATTTCATTTCATTTCGTTACATTAAAAATCTTAAGTCTAACTAAACATAGCCTTAAGGAATTCTCTTTCACTACTTGCTTCTCGTTCCATAAATAACTCTAAAAAAAAAGTATGGTGTCTCTAACTTGAAACCAAAAACATAACCTAGGAATTATAGATTTGTAGTCTTATGCATTGGCTCATAAAACTTTTATGGAACATAACTTGAAGATTTTAAGCCATAAATTGTAACACCCCATTCTCGATAATAGAATCGGCATACCAAGTGTTACCATATTTTTAACTGCCTAATACTTCAACTACAACATTTTCTATTTAAAATATCATTATTCTAACAATTACTAATCACTTTATAAAACTTTAGACAAAGTTTCCTCTATATTTACTTAAAACCTCTTGTAAGAAACTTCAATACACTTCTCGTGCATGTTACTCAATTATCCATCTCCATATCAAACTCTGTGAAAAAAAAAATTTACTACCCTCTGATACATTTCAACACATCTAAACCAGATTTCATACATAACATTCATTTATTCATATATAATTCACAACAAAATCCTGTAAGATCCTTCACTTCTTTATGTGTACATGTCATAACAAAAAATAAAATAAAAATTTGAAGTACATCTACCTCTAAATCTTTCGAGATCCTCTATGTGACTCATGTCTTGTAGTAGATCCACCGTAGCTTTCTTCTAATTCTCTTCAAAACTTATGCGCGAAAAGAAAATCCACACGCTAAGCTATAAGCTTAGTGGTGATCAAGCAATTCTATTTCTCATTCAATTCAATTAATTCAATCATAACATGCATAATATATAATATTTTTCACATATAAATAGCTTCATTTATTTTTAAGCATAAATAGGCTTTTAAAATCAAGTTATGAAATACAAGCATGTATCTATTTTAATAATTCATATCTAATTACCCAATGATCAATAAATTGTACATTCAATTACTGATTTCATTTGAAGTTCTTTAATTATTAATCATTCATTTATCTACTTTTTGTAATTGCCCCAAAGTAAAGTCCATCATAATTGCATCACCGAGTCGGTAAAAAATACAAGATCGGGTTCTTGGAACCATGCGATCCATTTTTAATATACATTCATTTTGGAACTGAGCTCTTGGAGCCATGCAATTCATAACACATATCAAATTTCTTACACCAGAACCGAGCTCTCGAAACCATACAGTCTGGTAACATATATCATGACGCAGTACTACTAACTCCCTAGTTGGCATGCCAACCTTATCATATTCCTCCAATTCCTATCTATTTTACTAGGGGCAAATCTAATTAAATTCTATTGAAATTTCACAATAAAAGTTCATAATAACTAATTCAAGCTATTTTATATTCGGCCAAAAGTAAATGTCCTTGTTTTTCTTCCGTTATCGGTTTTAATTTAATTCATACAACATTAAAGACATATCCATCTCACCAATTAGTCAAAAATAATACGCATATCAAGTTTCTTAATTCAAAAATAATTTATGCCAATTGGGGAAAATACAAATTATAAATCCAAAATCTCAATTAATCACATATACTACTTCATTTAACAGTCAATTAAATATTTTTAACAACTGCATTCATAAACCCTCAATTTTACTCAATAACTCTGAATTTCCTAGTACACAATTTTTAGGAAAAAGTAGAATTGCATGAACTCATACCAAATTGATGTCCAAATCTTCAAATTAAACTTCCGTAAATTTCAATTTCATCATCAATTCCTTATTTCTTCTCTTTCTCTTTCTCTCTCTCCTTCAATTCATTTTCTTTATATTCATAATATTGCATAACAAATTCAATTTTATGCATTTTATTCATCAATGCATGCAACTACAGCAAAATCATAAACTAAACATAATTAAAACTCCATTATCTCACCTTATAAATTTTTAGGTACTATTCATCAAGAACACCCATATACATTTTCTTAATATTTTCCCATTTTTTTATATGGTGAGTTTAGAGACGCTAGGTTGATGACTTAGTATCTAATAGGTGATTTGGGGGTTAAAAACTAAAGAAAATAGGCTTGAAAATGAAAGAAATGAAAGAAAAATGGAGAAGAAAGGAGGGAAGTATTCTCGGTAATGTTTTGGAGAAGAAGAGAATGGGTAGTTGACAAAAATGCCATATGGTCCCTTATTAAAAGTTTTCCATTTTTTGATCCAAAATTAACTTTATCTATTAATTCATTCATTGTTCTTTTTCAATAAAAATACTCATAAGAAAACTATCAACTTCACATAAAGACATTAATTAATATCATTTATTTTCATTAACATTTTTAGGTTTGACTTTCACCCTTTCTTGGGTAAAACTTTGACCAGTGGTCAACTTTTGGTCAAACCCTCAAAACGAACTTGTTTGGTGCTCTAATTTGATCCTCGGGCTATCCTTGAACAATATTATCCGATGCCAATTAAAATAAAATACAGTTTGGGTCCTGAGTGTCACTATTCACCTCAGGATACACTATTCACAACCCAAAAGGTAATATTCATGAATTCAAAAATTTGGGGCGTTACATAAATCGGTGTAAAACTTATGGAATTTAAGACAAATTTTCTCAAATCCTAGCAAAAACTAACGAGGGAGAATCAGTACTCCAAGTAACAAATAAGCGACACATTCTTAGGGTAGAAGAAGTTGTCAGGAACGTAATAGTGCCTATATTTGTATGAAGGTGTGTTGGAAAATCGGAACGGAATCCAAACCCTACTGTGGTGAAATAATTATGAAAATTTTTCATAAATTGGTTTCCAGAAAATCAAGATCAATTTAATTCTATAAAATGATTAACACATAAATTATAATAAAAACGTTAATCTAAATTTATACCTTATTTCGAAGCTTGTTCATGTTCTTATCATATCCCTCAAGTCGTTTCCAATCCGTCTCAACCACTGCAGTCGTACAAATGTCTAGTCTTTAATGTTATCCATAGAATAGGTTGAGCGAACTTTATAACGCTTACAAAGATGGTTGAGCTAGAAGTACTAGCTTCATAGATCTTAAGCACATTTATAACAAGTTTTGGATATTTTAGCAATTTAATTGAAATTAAATTCTAATTTCAGTTAAACTTTAATTAGAATTATAAATATTTCTAATTAAATACCAGCTATGCCTAAATAAGATCCAATATCTCACATCGATCCTTATTTATTAAATATCTCATATTTAATCATAAAATTTCTCAAACTTTATAATTAAGTCCAACTTAATTAAAATATCTTTGCTCTCTTCATCACACTACAAGAAATAGGGCGTTTAGCGACAGAATTCAAATGTTTTCCGACGGTAATGTAAAATAGCGACGAAAAATTACCGACAGCCAACGACGTCGGTAAAACGGCTGTCGGTAAGTGTATCCGTCGGTGAAATGATCGATATTTACCGACGGAAAATAAAATTCCGTCGGTAAATAAAATTAATTTTTTTAAAAAAAATCCCCATCATCGTTGATGAGGTGTTCTTCAAGACTCTTCCTTTTATCTTCAGCAGAAGTAGTCACAATTTTCTCAACTTCTTTGAGCACAACCAACCATCTTTTCAACAACATCTCTCTCTTTGAGCCTCTACAAAATAGGAAGCCTCCTCTAGTTTATTCACTGTTTGCTTAATGCTTCTATAGTTCCGATTCCTTTGAAACGCAATTAAAACTAAAGCTGCAAAACAAAAAGTACCTAACGATTATACATTTCCCTCAAAACAAATCAGGCAAAATGGCTCGTTTGAATATTGCATTAAGAAATATCTTCTATAGCCTTAATAGACTTACAAGAAATATACAAGAAGCAAAATTTCATATCAAAGAAATGCCTATAAACTAACACAAAGATGAGGAGAGCCGAAAGAAAGATTGAAGATGCAAACTCACCAGGATTCAGTAGAGTATTCAGAGAGCTTCCCTATACTGGATCTTATGGGCTTTCTTCAACAATACTCGTTTCTTCCTCAACAACAAAAAGAATTCAACACATAAATCAATACTATATATAACAATAAAAAACCCACCAAGAAAGAGTAATAAAGAAACCAGAGGAAAAAATAACAATAAAGAAGAAGAATTTACCAGATGGGAGAAGAAGATGAACTAAGGAGGGGGGGGGGGAAGGCGGTCGAGTATTTTAAACGAGATTTACCGACGGAAATAGCGACGGAAATTTCCGTCGGCACTTTTAAATTTTATTTTTACCGCCTTTAATTCCCGCCTTTAAATTTTATTTTTCCGCCTTCCCTCTATTTTTAGTGACGGAAAATAAATCCATCGGTGAACGAAATTTTTTACGTTGATTTTAGCTATGGAATAGTTGTTCCGTCGCTAATTTCCGCCTTCCCTCTATTTTTAGCGACGAAAAATAGACCCGTCAGTGAACGAAATTTTTTACGTTGATTTTAGCTATGGAATACGTGTTCTGTCGCTAATTTCCTCCTTCCCTCTATTTTTAGCGACGGAAAATAGACTCGTCGGTGAATGAAATTTTTTACGTTGATTTTAGCTACGGAATAGGTGTTCCGTC
>JANIPN010000003.1:14410495-14434585 GCA_027478595.1 Erythroxylum anguifugum
AGGCGATTTGACCGAAGTTGAGAGCCTTGCCATGTTGGAGAACTTCGTAGGCATGCCCAAGCCTGGAGACGAGATTGAGGACTTCCTGGTGATATGCGCACCATGGGAGACAATGGGCCCGAGATTTAGGTGGAGAATCAAGATCCAACCCGGCACACAGAAAAAGGGCAAGGCGCTGAGAGAGATCCTCTCGGGCTGGGGCAGAGATATCGATGCGAGGGAGAAGAAGCGTCTGCCGCCCCCAGAAGCCGACACTTTCGAGGAGGAAAAGATGCTAAGGAGAGAAGGAGAGATAATCAAGGCGATCAAGAATGTCGAGATCGTGGGTTGCGTCCCCGTCAAGTCCTGCCGAGCTGTCGTAAGTGGAGGTGGCGATTCAGGCAAGGGAGGCTCGAAAGGGAAGGGAGGAGGTGGCGGGGGTGGAGATTGAGGCAAAGGTGGGGGAGGCGGAGGAGAATTGGGAGGCAATGGTGGAGAACCTTCAGGCAAAGGGGTCAACTCCATGGAATTGTTTAATGCCGGTTCAGTCAACCCATGCATAGACTGCTGTTGTGTTTCCATTTCAACAGAACCACTGCTGTGCGATGAAGTATCATCTTTTTCATTCCCAGACACATCTTCCATTTCAAGCTCACCATCCACATCCTCAAGGATGCAGTGACGCCTGTCAATCACAGCAATAGTACTAGTATCTGACTCCTGCAAAGCAGAGATGGGTTCCACAACTGGTTGTGCATCAGCTTCTTCCTTGGACAAACTGCTAGGGAAATCATCTTCATCATCTTCCAATATACTACGAGATAGAAGGCCAGGCAACTGAAATGTAGCATTGCTGGTTCAGCAGACAAAAAATTGCATCAGAAATAGAGTTAGGGCACAGTAAGAAATGAGAAAAGATATACACTACAGCATACAACGTATTAAACAACCGTGGACACCAATATAGAGTTAAAGAACAAACAGTAAATATTTCACTATCAAACTTCTGCATATAATGCGTTTACTCCAGATATAGTAGAAAGTCATCACACAAAACGCAAAAACATAAAAAAGCCATTACTTCCAGTATTATGAAAAAAGGGCTCCCACATGCTTCAGTTCCAATTCGCTGATTTGATATCGTGACATTCAAGTGTCTACATATCACAAATTTCAATCGTTCTATAGGAAATTGAAGAAAGCCTATCAGCATATACCAGATATGGCCCATGATCGACAGTGAAAACCAAGGAAATTGCTTGGTCTGGACCTACAAGCTGCTGTCACCAAAGGCTTACATGTGGGGGGGCCAAACTAACATAGACGATCTTTTCAGGATATACGCTTTCATTCCAGAATGAATTGCACATGGACTATAACATATATTTAGTATTTTGGATGAGATCTGACATTGCTTGATTATGATGGTAGTGACTTTATGGTGAAAAAGGAGACATAACACCACAAGTGAGATTTTTTACTTAATATTCAAGAAAGAATTCCAAAAAAGTAATGTACATGACAAATGTGTGTTAACAACATGGCATGTCTGCACAGATCAACTGTATCAGTAACAGACAGTGGAATCCTATCAGAGCTTCGCTTGTTCAAGCTCTCCAGCTTTTGGAGAAATTAAAATTATGAATTGGACAGCTACACCACCCATTTAGGCAGACATAAAGTAGAAGATGTGCATGACAAATTTTATGAGATATATCATTGATTATATTACTATGACCAAATTCCTCAGAGAACCCATGTTTTCAGTTCGATATTGAGCTCTGTTAAATGCACTTTCATCCAAAAAATTAGCACATAATGGAATGCAAGTCCAGTACAGTCAACTTCATGAATGTGAAGAAAGAAACTGTCACCTAGCTGGAAATCAAACAAAAAGAAGAAAAAAGACAATATCAACAGACCTGCCATACTCGTCCACAAGCATTCCTTCCATTTCTCTTATAGGATCATCAACAGCTCTCTCAGCTCGAGATGGACGTCTAAGGGACAATCCAACAGAGGTATCATCATTTGAAACTCCAAAATCATCTATATAGCGCCTCAGAACAGATTCAGGTAGGACTTTTCTCTCCAGCCACAGCCGTAGGACCTGGGAATCCAGATAGGTCAATTTCATCCTCATAACAAAATGTGCATTGTTAAATCCACATAACGTCAAATTCACCTTAAGACACTGACGACGATTTTCACGAGCACTAGCTCCAGGTGGAGCAGCTGCACCAAGTAGGCGAGGCAAAGCTGCTTGAACAGTTGGAACATATGAGGCTCCAGCAATACCTAATGTACCATAAAGAAACATTCATCATGGAAGGTCGCAGCACAACTAAAACCAAAGGAATTGTCATCAAGTGCATGAAGAGTTTCTGGTTGTAATGAATAAGAGCTACACTTGGAGAAACTATTGTTGTGAAGGAAGAAACAACCTTTTTGATTGTGCGAACACTGCGTAATTGAGTCCACAAGAAAGAAAAGGTCCACTTTGCGATGAAAACTTGGCTCAGTTTCCAGCTTTCGAATAAGAAGTTCAACAACCTGTACAATCATTTTTTGAATATTTTAGAATCATTTGACTGACGCAGTTCTTCGAATTCTCCTTCACAAGGTATCGCAGACTAGAATACAAATATCAGTTTCTTGCCCTCCATGCTTACACTTGACTCAATTTTGCTACATGCAATCCTAATTTTCTTTCGTATCAAAATTAAATCAAAACAAAACCTAACATAATTTTGATATAGCACAATTTAAACCATTAAAATATGCCCTAAATGGGGACCCAAAGCATAGATGATGCAACAACCCCAAAACTTGGTCTTCCAAAGATATAATACAGTGTACTATATGACTTAGTGTTTTTAATATTTCAGTACAGCACCACAATTCTAACGTAGCAAACAATTCCCATAAGGAAAAAGAAAGCTGACAGCAAGATTTGAGAAATCAAGATAGCTAATATTTCACCACACTAGACAATTTGGAAAACAAGTAATCAGGAAAAAACTGTATCGCAACATTAACTAACCTCATTTGCAATTCCATACTTGGCACAGTCAATAGCAAGCCGAGTTGCTCGTCCGATACTTTCTTTTGTCCTTGACAAGGTCTCTACCATCCCTTCAAAAGCATCACGTGCAACAGCAGCCTCAGTACCACCACTCAGTGAGCCACCACCAGCCCTTTGTCCCGAACTCAATCTTTGCTCCTCAGTTTCTTCATTGTCCAATTGATTGTGGGATGATGATTCCCGAGCATGAGTAGATGGAGAAACTAAATTAACATGATGATGAATTCCTTGCATATCTCCCTGTAGCAAATTGCTTGTTTCAGATAGAAAAGGTTGCACAAGAGATGGGCTGAGTGTGCTGCCATGCATATCGTTAGCAAAAATTAGAGAAGAATTAAGGTTTCCCAGAGAAAATTGTTGCGAGTGAGCTAGCTTCCTTTTTGCTTGGGCAGCTGCAATAAGATGTTTCATAGACGTAGCAGAATCTGGGGTTTTTGATTCCACAAACCAACCACTCCTATCTTCGATGCCGACTTGCAGTCTGTAATAAGGCAAAAGAAAATCACAAAAAGATCATGGGTAGTCTAACATATTGAAAGAATTTCACCAGGACAAGGATTATACTCTGCTGAAGTCTCCAGCAAATCGCCACTTATCCTTGACGGTGCTTTAGGCGTAGTTTTGGGCCTTTCTCCTGATAAAGCTGGTCTATTCATTTGACTAGCCCCATTACCATAAGATGTATTCAAGCAATCTGAAACATGACCAGAAACCTTACTAGAACCAGGCTGAGGCCCTTTTATTGAGGAAATTTTAGTCACAGGCCTGGCAGGCTCATGATGTTCCCCGATTGACTTGGTAGCAGGAACCAATAGTGGGGATTGTCTAGGTGATGTAGAAATAGGTTTGGGATCCTTGGATGATAAGTGTTCCATTTCTACTTTTCCAGGACTTGGAGGACCAGACATGTCAGGTTTCTTCATAATCTTTTGTTGGCTATGTGACACTGTTTCCTTTGAACGGCTGCGTTCAAATCCAAAAGAAGCCCCGATATTTTTCTCAGTGTTAATGACAACAACATGCTGCTGTCTTAACAAACTTGTAACATTTGCATCTTTCTTCTTGATAGTATCAGACATAGACCTAGGTTCCCTAGAAACTCTGCCGGACCCTCCATGAACTGGAGTTTTTGGCTCCTCATCTTCATCATCATCACCATATAGGCAAACGGCTCTTCGTCTTTTGGGAAGTTGAACTGTAGCTCCAGCATTACTGGAAGATGAAACATTCTTTTGATCAAGAGAACTTTTTGCTATTCTGTCATCAGAATTAAGTGAAGTAGAACCCAACATTGCCTCCAAAGCCCGCCTATGGCGTTTAGTTACTGGAAGCACAGCTTCATCACCAGAAATATCAGCTTTAACTTTAATCATTTCAGCAGAAGAGTCAGATTTGGCTTTCACTGTTGGAGAAAGTAAATCAGTCCTATCCGGTTGAAGTGAAACATCGGACTTATCTTTGCTGACTCCCAAGGGAACATAAGATCTGTCTTTTCCTGTCTGAGCTCTTAAAGCCAAAAGAATTTCTCGTTTACTGTCTGAATCTTTAACTGATTTTTCATCAGCAGTAGATCTCGAAGCATGATTCATCAAATTTTTAGAAGATAATCTCACAGCAGCACCATCTTCCACATCTACAAACTTTGACTTTTTAGCAGGATGAGAAGTATCACCAGCTTCAAACTTTGAACTTCCAGGTCTAGGGTGGAGCCCTGTTTTTCTATTACTGATCTCAGGTGGGAGCTTGACAACACTGTCATTACTACCTTGACAGACCCTTGAACCCTTTTGATATTTTATCAGTTTTTTTGACTTCTTTCCACTGCTCATTCCTGATTCTGATTTAACGGCAACAGGAGAAGATCCTGCACAATGAACCCCAGCAATTTCACCTCTAACTCCATCTTCCAATTTTCCACCAACATCTATGGAGTCCTTCAATGATTTCACCCCAGTACTACCACTTCCCTCATCAGCACCCTCCAACTTCCTCTTTGAATCAGTACCCAACATCTTCGACTTATGACCATTCATCAATGTACTATTACCAACTTTCTTGGCACAATTAGCATATTTCACATCATCGGCGTTTTCAACCTTCACATGACAGCCATCATCAATATCAGATGTCAATGATGTGTGACGTTGTTCTTCACTATTTAACAATGGAGAAGGCTTTACAACATCATCATCAGTTTCACCTTCCCTATTTGAATGATAATCTAACTTGGAGGTAAAATCCCCAGTTCCTTCATCTGATGTTTCTTCATGGGGTCCGTCATTTAAGTCAACATCCATCCTATCGTCTAGGCCATCAGCAGAAGGACCCTCACAGCCAAGTGCTGATTCATCCACATCATCTCCCAAACCACCAAGCTTTCTTTTCTGCAACTCTTCAAATGCCACAGAGATTTCCTTCACAGCTTGGGAAAAGGACTTACCTGTCTTACCTTGACACCGTGCAGACAATTTGTTCTTCACATCACTATTGAATATCTGGATATCAGCAGACGTAACGAAAGCTCTGCAAAAGGAAAACAAATTACATGGAGAAATAAGACAAAAAAATAGTACAAGGACCAATCCATTCAATCATCAGAAGCTATGAAATTTCCAGGTATTAACCAGATACTGAATAAAAGCAAACAAAACACCAAGTTTCCACATCTAAGGAGAAGACAATCAATGCTTCTCATATTTTTCTTTCATTCTTTTCCTTTTGTGCAAGCAATAATACAAGAAGCCCAACAAGGTAAAGAGCAGGACAAGTTAGAAATGGCCTTCCTATTTCATACATCAAGAGGGTGCCAAAAGTTTCTTAGTTTCTGCAAAGCTGCAAGGGTTATGAGTCAACCCGAGAAAGTAATCACATTCTCACATAAAGCGGTGCGATGACAAATCCAAGCACAAATATCAATAAACTTCCAAAGACTAACAAATTTGGAGAGATTTATGTCAGCACATATGTGCAAAAAGAAATGCACACAACCAGATATTTTACATCACTTCAAATACAAAGAAGAATAATTTCATACTTCGGATGCATGCTAAGCCAGTTAACCAGTAAATAGAAACAAAGTAAAATACTATTTGATTGATGCTATAGAATGGCAGACAATGCTTACTATGTATCCTCTCACGGCCAAACCACAATGAAAGGGTTAACTTTCAGCTTCAATCAAGAAACCAGTCATCTGTGTTGTCTACGCAAAATCATGTATATGATACTTCTACATGGTGGAACAGAAGAATATTTGCAACAATTCATTATCTAAAAGGAACCATAAAATTCCAATTATGTGTAATCACATATAAGTTTCAAACCGTAATTTGATGTCTGTTCTTACATTGGTTTCTAACATGCTTCCATGCACTAGTTTTGCATCTATTTACACCTCAATTTTGACTTTGTGGAAAATGATGAATAGAAAATGATTATCTTTTCCAGACTAAAGTATTGCTTCAATAAAAATTCAAAATTGTAAATGATAAATTGATTCAAGAGCAATAGAGTTAGGACCTTTAATTTCACAAGCAATTTAGATGAATAGGATCATCCAGTACAAAATGCAGCGTCAAATTTTGTTTTTTCCATTATTCTGATAGACTATGCACCTGTAGATAACCTCAAGAAAGATCAAGTGCAATGCATGGCTTGCAATGTCAATCTAGCAGATGACGCAAAATCTTGAGCTTGAGAAAAGCAAACCTGTTTAAAATCTAATCTACTTAACTTAACTCAGCCTCAAACATACACTAGTTGAGAATGTACATTTACTAGCTTCCATCAAAACTTCAAAGTTCGGAAGGAATGCATTTAAATTACAACAAGAAAATTCCACCAAAAAGCTATTACTCTCCATCTAGTCCAAAAATTCTATTGTTTCCTGTTAATTAAAAATATTCCCAAAAAAAAATTCCATTAACTACAAGGAAAGAAATAATGAAGAAGATATCCATCCTAAGAATCCACCAACGCCATCAAAAAGTTCAATAAATTGGAACAAGAATACATACATTTCTCCAGTTCCGAAGAAATGAACAAAATATTTCTTGGGATCAGGAGCTTTATCCCAGTCCTCAGGCCGGCTGATCTGTAAAGTAAAAACCCACAAATCTAGCTCAATATTTGTCATGTTGAAATAAAACCAAAAATTTTAAATGGAAAAACGAAAAAGAACTTACAAACTCTAACATCGCACAGAGAAAAAGAAAGGAGAAAACATAAATTAGCATAACATTCGAACCTTAATGTCTAAAGTTCACAGCTACATCCACTTAACACTTGAGAACAACAAAACTAAAGAAGAAAGATACGATTATCTTTCGAAAAAAAAGGACAAACGAGTATGAAATCGACATCATCAGAAGAATCTGCCAACTTAATCCACTTAGTGCATCAAATGCAAAATAATGCACACCAAAAAAATCCCAACCCAACGCATGATGAAGTAACGCAATCGAAGTACAACACAGAAGTGCCAAGTCAAATTCAGACCAACATGGAAAAGAAAAGAGACAAAGCGCAATCTAACTCCGAAATATCAGTCGTAACTCGTAAGGAAAACAGATTCAAAATCAAAACAAGCAAAAGAAGAACATTTTTTCAAAAGAAAATATAGCAAATGGAAATAAAGACCTTGGCAGGCCAAGCGGGGTGACCCTTGACTTTAGCTAGAACAAGATCGCCCAAGCTCAACTGTTTCTTCGCCTTAGCCTTATTCGCTCCTTTTTTACGCCCCGGAGCCATAGGCGCCGTTCTCGTCCTCGTCGATCAATCGAACAAAATCAAACCACAATCTTATCGAATCACTCCAAAAACCCTAGGAACTATCAAAAGAGAAAATAGGAGATGGAAGCAAACGAACAGAACCCAATTGGAACAAGAGATTAAAAGAACCCAATCGAAATTATATAAGAAGCGGTGACCGGCTGAGGAGTGCCGTGTAGGGTTCCGGCAAGAGGAGCGTCATCTGACTAAGACGGCGAGGGTTGCGAATTTAGAGAGAACATGAGAAAATAATTCGATATTTAGAAAGAGAGAGATACTTGAGTCGGTCGATAGAGAGAAGTAGAGAGGGTGAGGTGCTTTGGTTTTGTGGAGCTTTAGAGAACTATTTCGCTGCCAGTTTGGGGCTGTTTTGTAAATTCTGATTTTTAAGGAACACAACACCTTATTATTACGCGTAACTCGTTTTGTTGTTTTGTTTTATTTATTGAAAATATAAGGATTTTCATAATTGATTTTTTAATACAAAACTCAACTATTTTAATTTTATGAATATTATAATGTTATAGTAATTAAAATAATAACCAAAGAGTAAATGTTGTTAAAGGCCACGTGTCCAATATGGCAACGTAAATACATATTTAAAGCTCTTGTTGAGTTATAGAAGCATGAGAAGTCAAGAATCGCAAAAGAAACAAGTGATTATACCAATTCAAGGAGAAGTTTTATAACATTAAAAGTTAATCAACCAAAGTATGAGCCTTGAAGGACTTACCAGAATCACAGAGTTGGAAGCTGAATGGTTAGCTACGAAATATATGCAAGTTTACAGAACCAACTTACATGAGCATCCTCAAAAGAAAGCAGCACTTGGGAATTTCAATTCAAAAGGCTTATACAGCCAAGGAAGTTTCTCTCCAAATGATAATAGAACAAGGCACGGAAAATGTATGAAGCTTAGGAGTTCATGGACTGGTTCTGTTACATGAAACATTGACTTATCATGCAAAATGAAAACCGAGTCTATACATACGTTTTACATTTCTAAGTAGATGAGTTAGTTCCAATAAGGTGCTATGTGCTCTTGGATTGAGCAACAAACAGACAATTGTGGTCAGAGTGTTAAAACTCGTGTAGAGTTTAAGTGCATTGCTGATTACAAGAGAAGTAAATGGTGCTATAAATTATTGTACAAACATATAAATTCACATAAGCATATTTTTTTTGTTTTATTACTATTTTTGAAACACTAAGGATAGAAGCGCGTGAGGATTCCAGGATTAGAAGCTAAAGACCAATGTTATCCCCAGACCAAACTACCACGCAGGCCTCAACATCCTTTAAGAATAAGAAAAAAAAAAGAGAAGGAAAACGAAAGAATCCAAGTGAACGAAGAGAACTTGCAAAATTTTACCAGTTAATTAAACAGAAGACCAGGTTCAGTCCCTCAGTTAATACACAAATGATCTTATAATTGCTGTGTTCTGATGTACTGCCAGACAGAATCGATACCCTGATCTCACTTCTTGTGTTATGCACATGAAGCCAAAAGCTGAAAGTTAGCTAACTAACTTCATTACTTCAAGAGATTCCTTATATGGATAAAAAAGAAATAAGTTATGATAGATAAATTGATTAATCCAACATAAACAACATAACAATATAATTTTGATAATGAGAACATTCAGAAAATATAATCACCGCCGGATGACTCAAAACAAGTAAGCATTAGTTTCAAAATCAAAGATCACTTTCCTCTTAAAATTTTCCCTCGATCTAAGGCGAACTCTTTCCTTTGCCTTCATTTCCAACAGCATCAGTCACCAAAGATGTTGGCCTTTGATCAATCACGTCATCAATAATACCAAACTCCTTTGCCTCGGTTGGGGTCATAAAATAATCTCTGTCCATATTCTTCTGAATAACATCTGCAGGCTGCCCCGTATGTTTTGAGTACAATTCATTCAGTGTATCCCAAACACGAACAATTTGCTTTGTATGAATTGTCATGTCCTTTGCCTGGCCACTGTACCCACCTGATGGCTGATGTATCATAATTGTTGCATTTGGAAGCGACTTCCTTTCACCCTTGGCGCCTGCAGCCAAAAGGAGAGAAGCCATAGACGCAGCTTGTCCTAGGCAAATTGTATTGATGGGAGATCTTACATATTGCATCGTGTCATATATAGCAAGTCCTGTACAATAAACCAAAACCATTTATGTTCTCAACCATATACTGAATATCTATATGACAAAAATTTAAACAATATAACAAGATAGACATATCTCATATTAGATTTCAGATAGCATGGCCCATGTTTGTTTTTGGTTAAGAAGTCCAGAAAAGAAACAAAGTGTATAGATGTATTACGAGAGGGAAAGTCTTGGAGCAACTAGTAAAAGTTACTCCTTTATGACCATAAGGTCACAGGTTTGAATCACAAAAACAGCCTCTTTGTAAAAATTACAAACAGAAGGCTACATACATTGATGACCTTCCTCCAACTCTCACAACGCGGGGAGCCTTGCACATGGAATACGTTGACTTTTTTGAGGTATTATGATTTCAATCTATGATCTAGAGGAGAAGATTGTTGAAAGATTCTTGATTTAGTTTACTCTGATTAATCTTCATTAGTTTTAATTAAAAAAACAAAATGCCTTTTAAGTGCAAGATTTATCATTGACAAATATAACAACATATAATCTTAACCGTGAATATGAAATTCACTAGCATGTTACCATTTATATAAAGTAGTATTTCCTCTAATCCCATCAAAATATCAGTAATTGTCACCGATCATCTATACAGGAATAAGAATCTCAATAAAGGATACCAGAGGTACATATCAGCTCATCATTTGGAATGGTTGTATATAAATTTGTCTTCTTCACATTAGTTAGGAATCATGCATGAAGAAAATCAGCAAATTCAATATCCGATTGAGGCTCAATACAGATTAAGAACTCTAATACAAAAACTAGATAGAAAAATCTAACAGAAAACTAATTTAAATGAGAGTGAAGAACTTGGTAATCGCAATTAGAACTCTTTAACACAAAAATTAAATAGCAACCATGAGTCCAATTATAAGGAATTCAAGCCCAGTTACTTGTGACAAAATTTCACGAGTTTGGGTTAGTAGCAACTGAATTACTAACAAAATTACTGCACATTCGCAGTTGGAAGTAATTCCGATTCCAATTCAAGTTTAGGATCCAAAAAGTTCTTTCCTTCCATTGAAATTTATGTTTTGTTCTTGTTTCCAAGTTAAGAATCAAGATACAGTCAATCAAAAATATCATAATACTTCCGTTCACTACACTAGATATTCACAAGACTAATAACCTAACAACCTAAATCATCTATATAATCTAATAAGCTAATCCAATCAAATGACCAGAGCACAAAATTTATTTATTAACAGCTATCAAAAGAAAACAAAAAGAAGTGGACGGAAAGATATAAGAATGAACCTGCAGTGACTTGCCCCCCGGGGGAATTGAGATACATATTGATGGGTTTGGAGGGGTTTTCAGACTCGAGGAAGAGAAGCTGAGCAACGACGACATGGGCAGTATCGTCGTTGATGGGTCCATTGATACAGATAATTCGCTCCTTGAGAAGCCTGGAGAAGATATCGTAAGCTCTCTCACCTCGAGAAGAGTGCTCTATCACCATAGGCACCAAAGCGTAAGAGCGAAAACTGGTGGCTCTAGCTGATTGGTTGAGCCACACGGGCACTCTTTTGGCCGTCGAGACAAGACCCCTCATGGCGGAGGAGGGTGGCGTTGTTTTGAAACGCAAGACGGAGGAGGGACGTGGCGGAGAGTGGCGGAGGAAGGCGTGAGAGAGTTGAGTTGTAACTGAAGGGAGATTCAGATTGTTGGTGTTAAGAGAGAGAGATTGGGGCGACATTTAGGACCTTTGTTATGTTAAACTACGCTGGTTCTGTTTTGGGCCTTATTTAAGATTTTGGGGTTTGTTAACTTTTGCGTCAAGTTACAATTTTACTTAATTGTAATTACCAATTACTTAGAGGGCTAATTATTTAAAAAATCTAAAATTTTATTCAAATTAATAATACTAATTCAAATTTTAAAAAAATAATATTAAGATATTTTAATTTTTATCAAAAATAATTTGACATTAAATTATGTTCGGAATGTATAGATATTATGAGTCCTTTTTTTCACTCGTGTTGGATATTTTTTCATATTTTATAAAGGAGTCGATCAAAGTTTTATATTCAGTTTTAGATTAGAGATTTTAAAGATGATGACTTAACATCGACTCTAACTATTTATCTCAAAGAAGCTTACGAAAAATATTAGAAAAAAGGTCAATAGCTTAAAAAAAGGTAAGTTATAGAGAATTAGAGATTAATATTCCAGACTTAAAATTTGGTTAATTTGAAATGCCTTTTTTTATTATTTGATTTATTACTTATTGGATCATGAATTTTGATGATTTTTTGGTTTTCAATAATTTATGGAAGAATGAATTCAAGAATCTCTTTTGTTAAGTGACTGTAATATATTGTATTTATGATAAATATGAATTTTATTATTTAATAAATTTAAAAACCTTAAAATAATTATAAACTCCTTCTTATTATTTAATTCATAATTATTTTACAGTTTTTGATATTCTAAATTTATTAAATAATAAGATTTATATAACAAATATAATATATACTAATTACGTAACAAAAATATTAATATGACGTAGCTTGTTACGTCATCATGTTAACGAAAAATTTAACATCGAGTTATTTTTGTTAAAATTTAAAATTTTAAATATTTTAATATTACTTAATTAAATGTCACTATCATTCCATTCTAAAGATTTACGATTCCATTCTTATGAATGAACGAACAGTACCACCGCACCACAAAAAGGACTTTACACACAAACTAATTATTACATAATTATAATTCGCATTTAAGTGAGAAAAATGGTTTATCTCGAAAAAAAAGTGAGAAAAATGGTTTCTTTCTAATTATTCACTACGCAAAAAAGGTTTATAAATTATATTGAATTGTTCCTTGCCAGCTTTATTTTTGTACAAATCTAATTTTTTAATTTAAAATAAAATAACAATTTGGTATTTAAAAGTACCATTTGTACAAGTTGTATGAAAAAAATATTCGATCAAAATCATTAGTGAAATGATTTTGCAAAATTAAAAAAAATAAATTTAATTATTAAGAAATCCTTTTAAATGAAATTTTCATTTTATAATTATAATATTTGCTATTATTTCTTGAATGCATATTAAATAAGTCAAATGTTACATGCACCATAATTCACAGTTATGGCAAACCAGTAATTTAGAATCAAGAGATAAATTTGAATCAAATAGCCATTAAATCCATGTAAAAATTCACAATTAACGCTTTTTAGATACTTTAATTAGCAAATTAACAACTCATAATTGATTAATATTAGCATAGTCAATGTGTTTTTACTTTCGAACAATTACATTTAAAAATAATTTAAGTTAATACAACTCAAAACTCGAAACTTCAACTATTAAAAAGTATATTTAAAGATAACAATGAGCCAAACTAAAACTTGCATCCCATTTATTATTATAATTATATTATTTGCTACTTCTTGAATGTATATTAAAAATTTTAATAGTACATGCACAATTATTCATAATCAAATTACAAAGTTGAAATGCCGTTTTGATTAATTATATTAAAATAATATTATTTTAGTAATATAAATGAGCCCATGGATTTGAGTACTTTTTTATTGATTATTTAAATTTAAATTTAATTAAACTTTTGATCAGAATTAATTTAATTAATTAATTTTGAATTATTTTAAAATAAAATGTGCCCATATTTGGTTAACTATGGGTAAAAAAACTTTATATGCAGTGGCAGAGCCACAGTGGGCCCTCACTTGCCCCTACCAGCTCCAAAAGATTTTACTTGTAAAAATTATTATTTTAAATTTTGATGGTATAAAAAAATAAAATTTTGCTATAATTAAAATTTTACCTCCATTGAAAATAAAATTTTGCCCCCATTTAAATTTTGCCCCCGCTTAAAAAAAATTCTGAATCCGCCCCTGTTTATATGGTTTGTAAAAAAAATGAAAAATCGAAAACAAGGAAGAAGTACTAAATAATTATAAATGTATAGAAGATAGATATTATTTCTGGCTCACGTGTGACAAGATATTAAGAACGACCTTCATGTTTTAGATTGATTCATTGATGTAGATGAAGAAAAAGATGACATTAGATCACAAACCCATTTATAATTTAAGCGCTCACATCACATGCATGACGCAAGTGAAAAATAAATATCTTCAACTATGTTTTAAATGCTACGAATCCCTCGTATTGTCTTAATACAATGTGTTGGAGTTTATTTATGAGTATTTATTAGTATGAATCGACTGTGATGACTTCCAAGTAGTTTCTTCATCGCTTGCTCTGCAAGTCTATTATCTCAAATTGACCGATTCTTTGCTTGTAGGGATGATACAAGGGGCCTATTTGATCCAGTCCATCCCTTAATCAATAGGTTAGCCTCAGATTGACCAGAACTTAGACTGCTTGAGAGCAAAATATTAGGTATTGAGTTCTAAAGATGACGTCGTTTTGCATTTTAGTTTTAAAAAGATTTGGTCCGGGTCGGAACTAGGCTTATTGCCATCCATATTTGCTTGTTTCAGTTAAAAAAATATTTTTTATATTTAATAATTTGACCAACACAAGCGAAATTATTCAAGATATTAATTAATTGAGTTAACTAGTTTCTTGGAAAAAAAGTAATTTAAACCTAAAATTTCTATCATAAGATAACTTAAATTTTAACATTTCGAAGTATTTAAATTTAATCTTAATATTTTCAAAATATTCAAAATAGATCATTATAAATAAAAAATTTAACTATTTAAAATTATGTTAATTGTTTATATATTTTTAAAAAATCTCTTAATAAATCCCATTGCTAAGTGCAAGTCACATTATGTTACGTGAGCTTCACTAATAGATCTAAGAAAATAAAATTTATATATTTATAAATAAATAAATAAAATGCTAATTTATTTTTAGTAATTTTTTAAAGAGACTTACTATACCAATAACATAAATATGATAATAGGTCCACTAAAATTTTAAAAATATGTAAAATATCACTTTAACAATAACGTGATACTTAGTTTAGCCCTCAAGGGGTGTGGCTAGATGGTTGAGAGCGGGGCTTGACTTCGGTTAGGTCTCAAGTTCAATTCCTTGCTAACCCCTCTTGTAAGAGCCTGGGACAGCCAGAGTTTTACCTATGAGTAGAGAACTAGTGAGGCCTTCCATGATGGGGTGTAGCCGCTTGGCCCTCTAATAGGGTGTAGCCACTTGACCCGCTAAGAGATGAGCCTACTTGACCTGCCTGTAAGATTTTCTCGAATAAAAAAAAGTGATACTTAGTTTAATTTATTTTTAGTAAATTTTTAACGAGACTTACTATACCAATAACATAAATATGATAATAGGTCCATTAAAATTTTAAAAATATATAAAATATCACTTTAACAATAACGCGATACTTAGTTTAATTTTGTTAAAAAAATTATTGAAGGTTTATTTTAAATATTTTACAAATGTTAGAGTTAAATTTAAATATTTTAGAATATTAAGAATGATAAAAATTTTGATACACCTTTAACCTGATTTTTGTAATAGTTTCCAATTTGGATAAGCTTGGTCATTAAAAAAAGATAAAACAAATCAAAAGCAAACGAATATATATATATATAATCATATATTCTTCAAACGGTTAGGTGATGATCGACGGAAGCAGGCACCCAAAAGGGTCCACCGTCTTATTATATATTATCTAATAGAAAATAGGAAGGAAAATAATAACAAAGAAACATGAAGAATTAAGAAACGGTAAGTAGGATCATTGCCCGTAACATCCAATCACCAATTGGAATTGCATGCACGTGCTCTGACATCAACATCACGTGACATCCCCTACAACCAGATAAAGTTGAGTCCAATTTATTAAATAGATTGATACTTATAAAATATAATAAAAATAGAATAATGCGTTAAAAAAATCAGAGGCAGACTTCTAGAAGATTTGACTCTTTTTCACATTTAAAGACATAAATTCACAAATAATTTATACAAAATGCCAGCTAGGCTCATATATTGAAACGACATGTATGCCACGCTATTAATGTCTTCGGACGACACGGTCAAACCTAAGGACCAGTCCATGTTTGCATAGCCAAATTTGTTTCTTTGTTCTTTTTGTTTTTTCTATAATCAAAAAAGAAAAGAAATACACGCTGCTCACATTGGTGACCTATGGTTTCTTTCGAGAAGCCCTTCAAGAACAACCCTCTTCTTGTGCTCCTCCGAATCCAAATCCGGTTCGGTCGAACCGATTTTGCGAGCATAATCAAGAGGGTCAACCACGGTTCGTAGACGAGGAACAAAATAAAACCATGCACAGGTGCAAATAACCGCACATACTCGACCAAATAGTAACATGAGCAATAATGTCACCGTCATAATGGACATGCCAACGATGGGGTCGGAAGAACTTTTAGCCATGGCACCACTGTCCTTTTGAGGTTTTTTCACCGTGACCCGACTGTACGCTGGGAGGTTTTCTTTACAGACCGGGTTCGGAAAAGAGATTGAGCGTGACACTGAACTGGGTCGACCCGAGTTTTGGTTATCCTGTTGGGTCGATCTGGTTTTTATGGCATCACTCCGGCGGAATCCTAGTCGTTTGTTGTTCGTGTCAATTGGAGAACCGACATGTTCCAAACTTTTCCCACGTTCAAGGATGATTTTCTGGTTAGTCATAGAGCCATGTCCTGTCTGAAATAAAATTAAGTGAATACCAAAAATACTACTGTAATAATGAGAGCTTAAATAATTAGCTTACAGCGCTAAAAATAGTAATAAAAGTTACGAATAACGTCTAGTTAATAATATTTTTAGTTCGATACAATACAGTACGATCCGATATGGTATTCCGGACAGTGATTTTATGACTATAATGGAACAGGTAAGGAAGTTGTTTTGCATACCTCTCGAGGTTTCAATCTAGGTGCTTCTTCTGAGGAACTTATTTCCTGGGTACGTGGTGGAATCTGGTGAGATACAGTAGGACTTGCAGGTATGTCAATGGATTTGCAGTCCAACTTTGGCCTTCTCGTTGAGTAGGTTCTCTTGTCATGTATCTTCTTCTTTTCGGACACGGTAGATTCAACGACCGGAACAGTTCTTTGGCAGCCAAACCTCGACAGAAACAGCCATGGTCGTTTTTTCTTCTTGGTCGTCTTGATAATATCTGTTTGGACAGGTTTGGACTTGGTGGATTTTTTCCCGGAAAATCCAAAACAAACCAGAAAAAGGGATGTTTTGGGAATGGCGAGTGGAGGTTTTTTCAAGGTTTCATCCATGGGATATGGAGAGAAAGAGCAATCGGCATTGAGGGCTTTGAATATGCTTGGAGCGGTTGGTTTCCAGGACCACTGTTTCTCTCTAAATAATCATTTTCTTGGTGTAATGGTCAAAAACTCGGAGGCTAAGATCAAGTATTCAATATGTTAAATAATTACGATGGAAAATAATTAGTTTTTTTTACGAGGTGTCTTAGAAGGCTCTTAATTATGAGAAGACACCTTTAAATCATTCACTCTTAAACTAATTTTCGTTCGAATCGAATAAATCTCTTGTAGGAGGTAAAGTTTTGATCTCAAATTTTAAACAACTACATATATAAGGACAATTTAAATCTACGACTTCACTTAAATCAAGAGAATCCCTTACTAATTCACCTGCAATTCAAATTTAATAATTAGAATAATTTGGGAAAAGGGATTTGTAATTGTAGAGAGAGATACAGTTGCATAGATTTCGTTAGGTTTGATTTTTGAGAGAAGACTTTGGACTTCGAGGCTTGGTCGTTTCTCTCACACGTTTTCGCTTGGACACGTTTTCACCTTCTCCATTTAATTGATTTATATACCATTAATTTAGTTCAATTTCTCTCAAATAATAAAATGTTAGTTTAACACATATGTCCGCTCCTTTATGTTTGGTTGTTTAACTGTCACATTCTGTCTACTTGTCTAGTGAGTTCACCGTGCCAGATCGTTTTTTTATTAAAAAGAAAAATTCACAATACAAATTACATAACAAATCTAGGAGAACAGACTCGCAATAAGTTCACTGTTCAAATTGGTACAATTTATACAATTTGCCATGCACTTTTATTTTTTGGATTTGAGAAAATCTTATAGACGAGCCAAGCAGGCACACTTCTCTGAGGCATCAACTGACGCATTACCTCACAGGCGGGTCAGTCGGGCGCACCTCGTCATCGAGGGCCCAACTAATTTTTCACCTGCAGGTAAAATCCCGGCTGCCCCAGGCTCTTACAAGAGAAGCTAACATGGAATCAAATCTGGGACCTAACCGAAGTCAAGCACCGCTCTCAACCATCAAGCCACACCCCCTTGAAGGCCATGCACATGACAAAACTAATAAGACTATAATCGGATTGGAGCACCCTCTTTTTGTAAGGGTGTTCTAATCTTGTACTACTTAATTTTGTCTATATATTTATGTGAGTTCTATATAAATATGTGGATGAGATTAATAAAATATAATAAGAATTGATTAATTGGAACAAGGGATCTGTTTCCCTATAAACCAGTTCTTAATTTAAAAAAAAAAACTTAAGTAAGATAAAAAAGACCTTATTTTTACCTCTTTTTATTTTTTATAAATGTCAATAATAAACCTTTATAAAAAATAAAATAAGACAAAATATAACAAGTTAGGAGTGAGTCCTGAGTAGGTGTCCTTTTTGACTTTGCTCTTAACTAGGTCCTGACTATATAACATATATTTATACGTGCAAAATGATAGTTTTTGTCATAACATAATGAATTTTTAAAAGTTCAGATTTAAGTTAAGAATTTACTTAATTTTAATTGATGTGATTATGTTTAATATTATAATTTATATTAGATTGATTGAAATGATTTTTTTAATTATTAACTTATAAACTTATTTTAATAGTTGAATTAATAATTTTTAAAAAATTTTGTTTATAAATTTAGTTTTAAGATATGTTATGTACTAAATTTTATAATTGATTGGTTGAATTGACAAATTTTTAAGTACACTATGTTTAGCCTATTAATATAAGTTATATTTTTAAATATGTAAATTGAAATAAAAAATCAAACTAGATAAGGTTTAATATAATTAACTCCAACATACATATACACACGCAATCCACCAAAAATATTATCAACGATACGATGCGGATCAGGAACAAGGGATCGTGACACCGTGGATGGCATGGCATTGACATCTAACACATGCGAGTGACTAACATGTTTTGTTTTTGTTTTTCCTTTTCAAGAACATGATGTGGGAACCGTGTAACTTTCAAAATCAATCAAGAGAATCTTTAATTTTATTTGTTTTTTTATAACCTATGGATCTGTGGTTTCAAAATGACTTACTAATCTACGTATTGTAAGAGAATAATCACCAGACATCGTGTGGCTTGTATTTAAGGGTGTTAATTTTGGCTCAATCCGATCTAATTTTGACTCAGGTTGATCGAGTCACAAATAGGCCACAGGTCAAAAGTGATCGACCTAACTCTTGGCTTATAATCAGACCGTTATTTTAAAAAATGATGTCGTTTTTAATATTAAAAAATATAAGATAGGTTAGATTGACCCGGCCCACTCATAGTCAGTCGAACCATGAGCTGGCCCACAGGTTGGCCTATCCAGGCTCAAGGACGTAGCCGGCAGGATTGATAAAAAATTACATTCTTTAAAATAAATATTATCAATTTAACTTAAATGAATCATTCCTTTAATAATTTCTAAAAAAATTAAAATTTTATTACTAATGTTTATAAAAACAATAACAACAACAACACTCCTACTAAAAAAAGGTCGTTTTTGATAGACATAAATAAATACGTCCACAAAGAATAATAAAAAATGCAATTTAATACACAATACAATACATTTAGAATATAGTAAACTAAATACAAACACCAGGAAAAAGACAAGTATCAAAAGAAATCAAACTAGCCAATACAAGACATTAATTAGATTAAGTAAGACACTACTTAGGTCAAATAATTAGGAGGAAAGTACCATTTTAAAAAATTATAATATTAATAAAAAACTAACTATAAAACAAAACTCGAAGAAAAATGTTTAAAAGGTCTCTCTAAATGAGATATTTTATTCATGTCCCAGTACATCAAAATTTTATATTGCAAACATGTATTTGATAAGTTCTAGCAAAATTATATTATTTTTCATTACTTCACCTCAGTTTATACGGTATACAATTTATGAAAAAACTACCGTATACAATTTATACGATAGTTACGAGTTTATGGAAAAGCTAATTTATGATCGTCATCTTAATATTCACTCAAACTCCCACTAAAATGCAACATTAGAAAAGATGTGATAATACACAATCTTACCTCTATTTAATAAAAAGACTATTTTTTACTATTTCTAATAAATCAACATGTAAGAAAAAACGAATTTATGTCAAGAATAAAAAATATTTAAATTTTAGTAGATTTAGTATAATTTAATTTTAAGTTAATAGATTAATTTTTATTTAATTAAATATAAATTTATTAAGTCAAATATATAATTAATCTCAAAATTTACATTTTCAATAAATTGAATCGTATTTATTTAAATTAGATTTAAGTTGAATTTGAATTAGGAAACTCTAAATTTAAATTAAAAACGAAATATAAACTTTTTAATAATTTCTAAAGTTTGAGCAAATTTAATTTCAAGTCCACTTATTCAAACTCTGTCAAATTCAAACTTAAATAATTTTGAATCTTATTTGACCATTTAGGTGTTAATTTGCACTATAAGAATATTTGACGATAGTATGAACACTTGAGCGACAAGATCTAAGTGGGGAACAGCTCTTCTGTCAGATAAATGCGCGGAAGAGATAAAGAGAGTATTCATCCCAATTACGTGACCTCTAAGTAGGATAGGATGGTGGTAGTAAATATATTCTTTGCAATTAGGTTAAAAGTTGGAATTTTACCATGTAATTTACAGGATTACCCTAATCGCTTTCCTGTATCCTCCGTACAAAAGAGAAAAGACAAACTAAAAGAAAACCGACGGAGCAGGTAACATTTTACAGCCTAGGTGGAGGCGTGCAGCAGGCGGGCGAGAGCGGTGACGCTGCAACCTGCTATGGGGCCTAGAGTTGGCAATGGCGACGGCAGTGACAAAGGTGTTGCGAATAAAAATGAAGAAAGTGGAGGGGAAAGAGAAAGAGAAGAGTTAAAAAGCAGATAGAAAAACAGTGAATTAGTTAATTCATAATTTACTTACGAGAGAGACGGTTACAATCTTTATATTCGTTAACTTTTCTCTTTCTCACTTCTGATCTTCATTTTTATTCGAAGCAGAAGGCTGGAGTGCGTGCTGGTAATAGTGTGACAGACTGAACGACTAAGCGAGGTTGAGTGGCGAATGGGGACAGAGGGACTTCACACGACTGGCGACAGTGGCAACTGGTGGCAGCGACGAAGGGAGGGAGGGGTGACTGCACCTGAAGCTTGAGAGTGGGAGAGGCTGGGGAGTGAAACGACATCCGCTTGTTGTATTAGGGTTAGTAGGATATCACCCGCATGGGTAGCCCAGTTGGTTTCTTGGGGAGGTAATTGAGGACAAGGACTCAGGTTCGAGTCTCGGCAGCGGCAGTGTGGGGGTTCCTCCTTTGGGGGGCTCCTTGTGCGCACCGAGCGCTGAGCCGCTTTCCTGGGGGGCTGGCTGAGATCAAACCATGATTCAATCCTCCAGCGGTGGTCGGGTTTGCGACTGAGGGCCCTTAGGGTTGGGGATCAACCTTTTGAGGACAAGGGTTAGTAGGATATGGGTTTTTGTTCCTTTTGCAATTTGGTCTTGCAAATTTGTAATTTTACATATTCGTCCGAAACTATGCCGGTATTATGAAATATGAATACAGGTTGATACCGATCTAAATGTCGGTATTGATTCGGTACCTTCGACTGGTAGGGCACTGAAAGTTACTTGACTGTTTCCCAGCTAGTAAAATAGTATGATATCTCATGTTAGAAGGATTTATACTCGGTGTTGATATTTTATCATGGACAATCAAAAAGCTGAAGATGATACACACGAAAACAAAACTCTATTTCCTCGAGTTCAATCTTTTTCGAAGATCGAAAAGAAATCTTTCCGATTGCATCTATAAATTAACAAATAACTTTAACCTCCAAGTTGTACTGAATCAGTATTTCTTTTCTAGTAGATACTGCTTCATGAAAATACACACCTGGACAATAGGGAACAACAAACCTCTTTGTTTGAAGTGCCCTATAGTATCCCCGAGCTTGAGAGCATATCTGAATTTCTTGAAAGAGCACAATGGATACACCATAATATGAATCAAATAATTTTAAGGGCAACAAAAATGGCTATCGGGGCTATCAGAAATGTCATCGAAGGTGCTCTACCTAACATTCAGCTTACATGTCATGCAGTGTTCTCAATGCAATGTTCACTGCTATAGACCTTCAGCTTCTGACCCCGCAGACCATTCCAAAATGCTGCAGCAGTTACCACTTTCTTGCCAGCAAGCTGAACTTCTAATACCTGATTGTTTTACCAAACCATCAGAATTAGCAATGCAAAATAGCTTGTGATTTGGATTCAGTTTCACAAATTACTGAAACGAGCATAACGGATCATCATCCGTATTCAAACTTTTCTGAACAGGTCTGCTCTTCAATATCAGAACTAGAACATTTTACTTTATTTATAGACACTTTTCATTTTTCTGGCAACGCAACAAAGACTATCCTGAATGTCAATATTCTGGAAATATAACATATGGTGCAGGATAGTTGAACAGACCTCCAGTGCCGTGGACCTTCCACATGGGAACACCAAAGCACCCCTGTAAAAAGTGATCTCATCCACTTCATTGTCTTGAGGAACTCCCAGGAGGAGAACTCTTGTGGTAATGATCTTGAGTTCTAACTCACTCTGATTACCTTTGCTGTCTATAAGTAATACTTTAGCTCTCGTTCCTGGCCATCCTGCAAATGCACGAACCTAAAAGGATTGGATGTATTCAGTGCAAGGTCACTTTAGGTGGAAAAACGAGAGCTTACTTTATTATGTAGTACTACAGCTTCCTGATCAAAGGACAACCAAGATTCCTCGGGAGTTATCTGCATGAAGCAGAAATATTAAGCAAGTCTTGATCCAATATATGCACTATAGAAAAGGACTAATTAGAAACCTCTTTTGGGATCAAACAATTTAATCACAATAAAACAATAGCTTGCTTATTAGTGACCTAATTATTCACCGTCCTCAAAACCTGGACCAACAGGGAAAAGAAACAAGTGAAACGAACAAGGAGGAGAAGAAATTAAAAAAACTTCATTAGTGACTTTGTGACCCTTTTCCATCAGATATCGAATTAGTCATTTTATCATCTCATTAAGCTTCAAATTCTTTTCATACAAAGTAGGATCTTCTGTTTTCTTTGTAAGCCATTACGACACCACAATAACTGATGATGAAAACCCAACGAGAGGCTGGCTCATGCTTTTCAGTTCAAAAACTTAATCTACCAAACCTCATTGAGAACAGTTATGATGTCGACCTACAAACAACATTTAAGATAACAAAATAACAAAAAATCCAAGCTGGAAACATTCAAATACAGAGCAGATAAGGAGGCCATGATTGGAAAAGATAAATTCTAACATTGATAGGATACACCAAACAGATAAATTCTAAAATTGACAGGATACACCAAAAAGGATCTATTAACCTTATAACCCTGTATTCTAAAATACACAAGCAAATAGAGAAGTACCTTTGGAGCCAAGGTGGCTTTAGAATCATCTTGAGGTTGTGCTTTCAGCTTGGCAGATCCATCAAAGATAGCGGGCAATTCATGAACAAGAAGTTTAGATCCTGTAAATAAAAGAGCATTGATTAGTAAAACAGACTTAACAGTAACATAAACCACATTGATGAGAAAATAGAGCTGGTATATCATAGATCAGTTTCTTAATAAAAAAATAGCTTTAAGTTGAAGGAAAAGGCAGATTATAATTTGATTAAGGTGAAGGAGCAGCAATAAGTACAGTGTGAAATTCTGTTACGACCCCGGCTTACTGGTTTTGCCCTACTGGTTTTGGGCCACTCTAGGGCTCCGGTACCTCCCTTAGGCCCG
>JANIPN010000003.1:14685264-14721053 GCA_027478595.1 Erythroxylum anguifugum
CAACAGAGATCAAAGCAAGAAAATACAAGAGGGTCATCACCATTTTTTAAGTAAAAACACCAGTAAGCTTAATGATCGTTAATGGTTCCAAATAATGATCAGCTGTATCTGAAATCAAAAGAGTTTGATTCTAATGTATATATATCATTGCCGAAAAATTCATAGATTCTTAGTTACTAGATCAGATACAACAGACAATGATTTATCCATAAATCAATAAGTTCATAAGATTAAAATATCTGAGATTGGGACGTTGACTACTCTTTTTTGTCTTTTATCTGAACGTACTCTACTGTAAATACACGTCGTACTCCAGTTAGACTCATTCCACTTGCACCCGAAGGAGCACTTTACATACTGTATTCGTATAATTATATATTATATACAGTAGAATCTCTACGAATCAACTTACATATAAAATAAATAAATAAATAAATTAAAAATTAATTTAGTCTATGAACTCAAGTTTTGATAGTTATACAAATTGTTTAGTGATAATTAAGGCTGCGTATTATAAGACCTTTCGAGAATTCGCTTTATTGCGGGACTTCGGACTCGGTATGATAATGATGATATATGTATATATCATTTTGCATTTAATAGTGCTTATTGTTTAGTAACGATTTAATCCTTTGATTCATACGGTAATAATCCCAAAATAACTGTTAATTACTTTATAGTATACAAAAACATCACTCCATATTTAGTAACCAAATCATCTTTGTTACTCGTCTTCTAAACTTCCCTGTTAAAAAGATATATCTTGAAAAGTTATTTTGCATCTAAATTAATCTTTCATATGTTTTTTTTCAATTTTAAAAAAACGGAGCTAGAAGTTAAACCGTTAAGATAAGAAGTTTAAGGTTTAAAAGGTTCAATCAGTATTAATTAGAATGTCAGCTAAAGATTGAATAAAATTAAAAAATTTAAAATATGATTAAAAGAGCAAAAAATTTGAAGTTTAATTAAAACAGATATTTTTACCAAGTTATTTTGATTTAGAATAATTTAATAACTAATAAAAATTTACAATTAATCAATTTTTAATAACAAAAATTAAAAACTGAATAAAAAAATTAGACGGTTCGAGAGTTGAACCAGCCGAAATAATAATTATTATGTCAAGTGTTATTTTTTTATTATAACTTCATAGCTTGATTTCTATGGTATCTTACAAGCTTCAACGGGCTATAGCGGTTCTGGATTTCTTGAACTATTATGGACTCGCATTGGCCCAAGTAATTCTGATTGTCACAATTTTTTAAATAATATTCCAACTAATTAAATAATTATTTTAGATTGAGATAGTAATTTGCGGATCGGATCACTTATTTTGATTAAATCATTCACTAAACTCATGAATTTAAATCAAGCCGACATTTTTAACTCAAATAATGCATAATGAAATGTTTCACATAAATTATATTTTAAGTCTTATAAGTCTTATTCAATTTTTTAAGATTATGTAAATATATTAATTAAATATCATAAAATTTTTAATTTATTGTAAATATGTTTGAATGTCAACCCTTGTCCTTAATTTTATTGACGTAGATATATAAATATTAATAAAATAAAATTAATCTCTATCAATGAAATTAATCTCTATACTTACAATAAATTAAAAATTTTAATTGGGCTTTTTTTACTTTGCATAGTATCATAAAATGTAGTATCATAAGTGCTATCAAATGGATTTTAATGTCATATTTAATTTTTGGTACTGAATGTATATAAAGTGTTGAGTCGTTTCTTAAAGTTACATTCAATGGAAGAAAAAGTCAAAGCAATATCAATATTAATGAATACAAACTCAGTTTTGGGACATTAGAGATCAATAAGCAATTTTGAAGAGTAATGGTCATACACTTTTTTCATATATTATAAAACAAAAATAGCATCAACATCGATATGAATCTTGAATGAAGAGGTTCAATAGTACGCAACTTTACTTCAAACTGCATTATCAATCATCAAAGCAAAGAAACTAAACTAAATTTATAAGATGTGCTCCAAACTGGTAATCTTTTCTTCACTTTCTTTTATTTATACATCTTTTCCCCTTTTTATAATTATCTGCACTATTAGAAAACAATATGGTATACGCCTGCCTTACTAGACATCAAATCTCATATGTCATCCCAACTCTGAGGAGTTTAGATCGTGGAATTTCCATGAAAATTTTGCCTGTGCTCACATTTTTCCTCAGGAAATCATACGCATAGTCAACGATGAACTTCTTGAATACTGATGATTCTGGTTGTGCCACTACATCAGCTTCTCCCACCAGATAAACAAACCCTTTGTCTTTTGCTTTCTGTATAAACTGAATCTCTTCTTCAGCACCTCCATGCATTAGAGGGCTTACCGTTATCCCATTTGATGAACTTCTCGATGACTTGATCCCTTTTATTGACTGAATAGAGCCTGATGAAATACGAGGTGTAATAGGTTGCTGTAATGTTTCCTCTACGTGGACTGCTGATCCTCTTACTTTTCCATCTTTCACCAGTTGTGTGGATTGTGGTAGGCTCTCAGTTTCTGCCGCTAACTCCAGGTTTCCTCCTTCAAGAATGAAGTGTTGGTGGCGAATGAATTCCTTTAGTTGTTCTACCAAGTTGTGCTCGAACTCTTGGAGATCCTCAATGTACTCTTTATATCCGAATCTCACAACACATCGGAAAATCCTGTCGTCTCTTGGCTCAACTTGTCTGAACAGGAATCGCTCCTCAGGTGCCACTTTGCTTATTGGAATGGATTTGATCGAAACAAAAACTAGAACTGAATGGATACAAGGTATGTTGTCAATGAAGTGTGAGAATATAGGAGGAATTCCCTGTACCAGCTCAGAACAGAAAAGTCCTATTCCTGGAAGTCTGCTTATATTCGGGTTTGTGGCCAATGCTTTAACTACTTCAGTAGATACCTTGTTGTTAAGGTCATAGATGTACCTATTGTGGTGAGCATAAAGCCATATTGCCATAATGGTCATTAACACAAATGAGAAAACTAATGGAAGATAGCCACCTTGCTTGAATTTGTATAGAACAGCTGATAGATACACGCCTTCTATGGAAACAAATACAACGAAGAACAGAGCTATCCAGCCTATCCATGTATTCCATATAACAAGCATGATGAGAGCCACCATGCAAGTTGTGATCACCATCACAGCAACCACGGCAATTCCTGCATACCGAACAATGTTTGTTATTCTCTAACTTTGAGTTTATAACGTAGAAGAAAAAGAAGCTGAGGAGTAATGACCATAGGCATCGTAATAAGAGAAAGAAGCTGAGGAGTAATGAGGTTTACCATAGGCATGGCCGATCTTCTCAGTGGACTTGAATACCAAACATACTATTACACAAGCAATCATGAGCGTGTAGTTGATCTCGGGTATGTAAACTTGACCTTCATACTTTGTAGAAGTGTGAACAACCTTGACCCTTGGAAAACATCCCAGATTCTGGGATTGAGAGATGATTGCAAATGTTCCTGATATCATAGCTTGACTTGCAATAATCGCTGCAGCTACAGCCACAACAAAACTTGGCCAATATAGCGGATCTACAAAGAGAAATTATTAGTTACTGTTGTTTCAAATTGATTAACATAAGATCATCTACCAATGACACAAAACATGAGAATCTTATGTTATTACCTGGTATGGAATTGTAAAAAACTTTTGACACGTCATTTGGAAATTTCGTAAGGTACGCCGCTTGGCCAGCATATGCAGCTAGTATTGCTGGCATCACGATTCCAGAGAAACTTATCTGCCATTTGAAGAAGGGGAAATTCGTTAAGACCCCACATATTTACCTGGAAAAAAAATGGAAACCAATGCATGAAAATGAAGTGGTTATATATGATATCATCTCACTTGGATTGCTCTGACATTGAAGTGTCCAACATCAGCGAACATAGCTTCCGTACCTGTTAAAACCAAACCAGTTAGTAATTTCAGACGCAACTATATTTCTGTTCCAGGCAATAACGCTATGACACTCACCTGTAATGCACAGAATAACCCCACCAAGGGAAATCCATGCTTGCTTGTCATTTCTTACGAAGTAGTCTACAGCATATTTTGGGTAGAATGCACGTAACACACCTAGATCATACTTGAACAAGTTGTAGAGACCAATACCGCTGATTAAAGAAAACCATAAGCAGATGATTGGAGCGAATGAGAAGCCAACTTTATCTGTACCGAATCGTTGAACCGAGAAAAGAAAAACCAAAACTGCGATGGATATTCCCAGAACAGCATCTGCACAGTTGATCACATTACCATAATATTAATTAATACATATTCCAAAAACTAATTGAAAATTATCTAAACCTTAATGTGCAGAGAAATGCACAAAGTATCAGAGTAAATAGCAAGGTATGAAAAAGATACTTTTTCCAAGAGAAGTGATTCCGCTGACTGCTGAGAGAACTGTTAAAAAAAAAAAGGAACCGTGTTTAACAATGGAACAATATCTCTGAACTGAAATCAAACATAATTCAACAGGAATTGATTAACAAACCTGAAATGGATGGAGTGAGAACCCCATCTCCAATAACCATGGAAGTTCCAAGGATGGTAACTAGGAAAAGGATGACTTTGATTTTCTTACTCTTCTCCATAAGCTCTTTAATTTTCTCTCCCCGTCTCAATTGATTTGATGGGGTCTTAAGGTTGTAGTTGGATAGTTGTCTGTCTTCTGGTTGCTCATTAGGAATCAAGCTCACCTTGGCATATCGGCATAGCAACGAATACAGAGCAAATGTTCCACCTAATTAATGCACACAAACTTGATCAACCCTTGTGAAAAAAAATTTGCAAAGTAAAGTAAATTTCATATATACTCACCATCACCGTTGTCGTTGGCCCACAAGACAATGAAGACATACTTGAAGAAGGCAAGTAAGAGTATGGTATAGATAATAAGAGACAAGACACCAAGAATGTCGTCTTTGTTGTCAATACTTCCGTCGGAGAAAACACTTGAGAAGACATAGAGTGGAGAAGTCCCAATGTCCCCATACACAACTCCTAAGCTCTGAAATGCCAAGCTCAGAGTCATCTTCCACCCAGACTGCACTCATTTCACACTTACGTTTCAGTAAATTACCAAGGACAACATTAATAACTCATAAATGAAGAAACAAAGACCTTATTGAAGGGGTGATGTCCATGAGGTGTAGAAACTCTTCCAGCCTCCAAGTTCAGAGAGTCTATACGACCAAGGTTTGGCCATGGTGGGTTTGGATCATCGAGCTCGTTGCTCTCTTCCACCACTGCCACCACCCTCTCTGTTGCCATGTTCATCTCTTCCTCGAATGAGACTTTCAGTTAAATTACCGTTTCTTTTTTATATGCCTATCCATCTACGGCAGACGCTTGAAAAGTCAGCACTACAATTAGTTGGCCATCTGTACATGTACACTTACGTTTCTTCTTCTTCTTCTTCTTCTTATAATATTGTACATGAAATAGTCACTTTTCATGCGCATGAGACGTGTCAGGTATTTGTATTATTTTGTAATTTTAATTATTTTCCCCGTTTGGAAAGTCGATGTTTTTTTAATTGCAATTATCCAATTAAAGTCAACTTTAGACTTTTTTGGTTGCCTGCATTATTGTAAACTACAGCCTATTGTCATCATCAATTATTACCATTTCTAATATTGGTTATTGTTACTTTTTCACTATTATTTTAGGCCAATCGTCATCATCAGTTATTACTATAACCAAAAATTGTAGTTGTTATTGTCTATTATCATATTTTAGTTTGATAAGTTCTTCTAAATTACACATGTCCCTGCCAATTTTAAAAAAAGTCATATATACTACTTTTTTTTTGGCTAGTAAAGCAAGTCAAATTTCAGCAAAGTTCAATGAATCTGTTGTTGTTGGTAGAAAGTAAAACGAATGTTAATTAATAAAGCCATGCTTGTTTTTATTTATTTTTTAAGTTTTTAGTTTTTATGTTCAAATTTTATTTATTTGAATTTTTGGGTTTTTATTTTGATTTTTGTTTCTTCCTGTATTAAAAATTTATGAAAAATCACAAAAGTAATTTTTGTTTTTTATTTCTTTTTTAAGGCAGATGTATAACAACCTAATTCCTATTCACCGGTGAATGAAATCTACTCTTCGACATCAAAAACTCCCTCAACCCTAGCGGAGGAACAACCAAAACCTGCACTCCTGGCATAAGGAAACGACCATACTTTGCTAGAAAATCCACACACCCGTTGGCCTCCCTAGACACTGACTAGATACGGACATGTCAGTCCTAACAAAGGAGGGCCTTGATGGATGATGGACGCCAATAACTGCCCATGTTCGTTATTGACGTTCCCAGGCAAAAGTTTAGATATGGCCATCTCACAATCAGTCTCCACTACGACAGATCTTATACGTTGATTCTAGGCAAAAAGCAAGCCATGCGAAATTTTCAGAAGTTCAGTTTTTTAAAGTAGACCCTCTGCCCAGATTCAGAGCGAATCCCTTGAGCCAAACTCCATTATGATCACGTAACAACCCCCCTACAGAAGAATGGCCAGTGTGTGGGTTAACTGTCCCATCAACATTCAATTTCACACAACCATACATCGGAGGTTGCAAAAGCCTCTCTTGCCTCGACTGCATACTAGGTTGACTACTTAAGTATCTTTCATGGACCATATTAATTTCATAAACTCTGTGTCTGATTTTTTTCAATTAGACCATCAGATTCGGACCCTGTTGTTGAAAATTTTGCATGTTTCACCATTGCCATAAGCTCTATACAGCAACTCCAAACCAAGTAGTACATTTCCCGTTCCCATCGAAACCCTAGTATTGAGTTAAATTTACCTTGAGCCAAATAGGGAGAGCTAGAGAAAAAAAGTCAGAACAGAAAGACATTGGCATCAATTGATTCCACACTAGTCAGGCCTAACGACAATCCCGAAGGACATGGAGTAACGTTTCCGTAGACTCCTCACATCTTGGGCATTGAGAATCCTGAATTACATGCCGCCTAGCTAGTTCCGATCTGGTTAGGAGCCTATCCTTTGGGATCAACCAAAGAAATATTTTAATTCGCTCTGGGCCTTTCCACTTCCAAATGCACGTCCACAAATTAGTTATAGTGTGCTCTTCATCCTCCATTAAGATGACGTAAGCTAAATTAATGGATAATAAGTCAGTGATAGAATGTCACCAATAGAATTTGTTAAACCTTACCCCACATTGCAACCTAGGGTCAGCAGACAACTTCATAAGAATATTGGCAAGAAGTCGCTCTGCAAACTGCTGCCAATCCTAACTCCCATAAGGAAGATCAAAAGCACTGACAGAGGCACTCAAGCTAGATTCTGAAATAGCGCCTTGCACATAGTCTGCCAATGATTTCTCAGTTAAAGGCCATCTGTCGGTCCAGAATTAACACGATGCCCATTCCCGATGGTCCAGGCTAATCCATCATAAAGGTTGCCCCATAACTAGCTGATCCCTCTCTAAAAAGGTGAGCCTTTTTTCTGTATCAAGGGCGGGACTGGGTTTGGCATCCCATATTTGGCTCGGAGCGCCTTGACCTAGAGTTTCTCTAGGAATTGAATTAGATGCAATCTAGCCTTTATTAGAAACGCTACAGTTATCAATCAAAGGTTTCTGACACCTAATCCCCCATTTTCTTTGTGGCAACAAATCTCCTCCTAGGCCACCAAGCTTATTTTACGCTTATTATTACAAGAACCCCAGATGAATAGTCTAACGTGTTGCTTAATCTTGTCACAAATGTAATACGACAGCTTGGTCATTTGCATGGCAAAAAAAGGAAGGCTCTGCAACACTGTCCTGCCCAGTGTGACACGTCGTGTCAATGAAAGGCTCGAAGTAGTCCACCTTAAGAGCCGTTTCGTCACACGCTCCAGGAGCCCTGCATACGTGTGCCTGGTGATCTGACCATGTAGAATCGACATGCCCAAATACTGGTCTAAATCCTCAGTGACCTAAAATTCAAGTATGTGAGACATCATTACTTTAGTTAGTTTGTTCACATCACGTGAGAAAAAAAAGACAGTTTTAGCACTGTTGATGCGCTGCCCTGATTGAGTGCAGAATTCCGCCACCACCTATTTGACCACCCGTACTTACACCTTTGAGGCTTTAGCCAACAACAACAGATCACCCACAAAAAACAAATATGAGAGGGGTAGGCTAGTCTAGTTAAATCGAAAGGGAAGCCACCTCTCTTGAGCCACCGCCTGAGTGATATCACGTGCTAATCGCTCGATACATAAAACAAAAAGATATGGTGAGAGAGGGTCATCTTGTCGAAATCCTTTCGTCATTGATTAGGATTCTTAAAAGCACCGAAGTCACACACTCCATAATCTGTTTAATTAAATCCTCGGGAAGTTCTCTTTGATTAAAGTGTTGTGTAAAAAAACTCAAGAGATCATGTCGTAAGCTTTTTCAAAATTTACTTTGATCACCACATACCCCTTTCACCTAGTTTGACGCCGTATAGAGTGAATAACTTTTTGAGCAAGGATAATATTGCCAGTAATTTGGCGGCCAAGGATAAAGCTCATTTACGCGGGTCCTATAATGGATGGAAGATCGCCTTTGAGCCGATTGACTATCACCTTGAAGATGGTCTTATACATAACATTACAAAGGCTGATAGGGCGATACAACGGGAGGGAATCGACTAACTACTTCTTCGGGATGTGCACCAAGAAAGTGTCGTTCAAGTATGACGGTATGGTACGCGTTATGAAGATCTCCTGCATATAGTCACAGATAGAGGAGTCAATCATGCTCCAGCATTTTTGGAAGAAAATGGGATGATACCATCCGGACTGGGAGTTGTTATCGGTTTCATATTGAAAATGGTTGTTCTGATTTCTTCCACTATAACCATGCCCCCTATGCTCGCTAATACTGGGACATTGAGAGTAGGAAACTGATTGTCCCTGTCGATGTGAATTGCTTCGGTTGTAGACTAAGTGAATAGGTTAGCAAAGTACTCAACAATATGTTTGCACATCGCTTGGCCTTAGATACCCACACCCTACATATCCTTAAGGAACTCCAGGCGATGAGTACAACGCTTCTGAATTACCATACGATGAAAAGAAGACGTATTGCGATCATCGTGGGCAAGCCAGTATATCCGAGCTTTTTGTTGCCAATAAACTTCCTCCTGTGCCAAGACAAGATCCAACTCCCTCTTCAAGTCCACCTTCAGCTAAGTCAGGGCCGACGTCATATGTCGCTCTAAAGTGCGTTGAATGCCACTCAATCTCTGGAATAGAATGTGCTTCCGTTTAAAGATATTTCCAAAAACATCCGCATTCCACTTGATCGCTTTGCCAACAAAAGACTGTATGTTCATGGGATAGTCACCATTGACAGGCCAAGCAACACGCATCAAGAGCAAAAAATCTTGTCTAGCAGCCAAGGAGCCAGAAACTGAAACCTCCTTTTGGACAGTGATCCGAACCCACCCGTGGGAGGTGGAGCACAGTGGTGGAGGGGAAACTCTCAACAAAGTATACATTGCTCATGGCTCGATCCAGATGTTCACGAATCCAACCACGTGCTCATATATATTGATTTTGTCTTTTTAAAAAAGAGAATACGACTTTATTCTTTTTCCATATGGTCATGTCGTTCCTAACATTTTATAGGCTCTGAGTAAAGTAAAAAAAAATCTTTATGAAGATTAAGAGTGAATCATATTTTACCTCATTTTGTTTTTTATGATGGTTAAGAATGAACCTTATTTTGTCTCATTTTGCTCTTTATAAGAGTCAATAGTGGACCTATTTTATCTCATTTTATTTTTTAAAAAGTTAAAAGTGGGTCCTATTTTATTCTTCGTGAAAATAGGCCCTGGGCAGGTACCCTACCTACCCTTACCCAAGGTCGAGCCTGCATATAATATTTTGAATTCAAAATTTTTTAAAAGGAAAAGATTATTATATTTATAGAAGTTCAAACAATTATATCATGAATTTATTATTTATACAATAAAATTGATTGCATTTCAAACAAGCAACATGTTAAATTAATTATTTATCAATCTTTGAACATGGACATTTTAAGTAATTTGAATTCTATTCCTCTTTATATAAGTTTGTTCTACTAAATATTTAAAAATTACATTATAATCATTTAAGCTCTTTTCTTTTGGTTCTAAATACTCATCATCTCAAAAAGGAGAAGTTGTACATTTTGTTTTTATTTTTATTTTTGTTACACAAACTTCTTCCTTATAATCAAATAATATAAGAAAAATTAATCCAATACGTACATGAAACTTGAGATATTCTTTAGAATGTTTATGTTCTTTTTCTTACTCTTGTTTAATTTCGTAACATTTATTTAACATAATTATATCAAACATGATGAGTCTTAATTAATATGTTTTTTCTTTTGATTTCTTTATGTGAAACTTGGCTATAAGTCTCTCTCTCTCTCTCTCACGTGAGTTATTTAGAATTGTAAGGACAAAAGTTTTAACCAACAAAAGTTAAAGATTCACAACGTGTTGAATGGCTGTTCCAAATTTGTAAGGACATCCAAATTGATAACGTAGTTGTATTATTAAAATTAATATTCGTAATTAACCAATCACATTTTTTCTGCTACTTTACAGGAATCAGAGATACACATGTTTAGATGTATCAAAATTTATGTAGTCATCATGTTTCATACATATAATGCTTTAATCTGAAGCCTAATAACATATAAAAGATATGAGAACAAATCCAAAATTAGTTCAAGTACAAAACGTTTATAAGGAAACCTTATTTACACTGGAGTCAGAAACAAACACTTATAACTGAAAGAAACAGACTTTTGTGTTGTGGAATCAACTACTGCGTGGATTCACCCCAACAGATTTAAGAGTTTCTGCTTGTCTATCCCTGCACAAAGTTTACAAACACAACAAAGCATTAGTCCTCACTCGCCATTTCCATTTTTTAAAATGAATAAACCAATAAATCAATGTCCCACCATTTGAAGGCTCTATCAAGATCTTGATCAACGAACAATAGGTGCATTGATACTTTATTTATCTTTTTATATGAGGACATATAAATTAAAAAGTACGAATTATAATTATTATTTTTAAATCGCCATTTAGCAAATGAAAGTGACAAGCAAAGGGATAAGTTTGTTAGTGAATATATAAAATCAATTAAGTTAGCCTCATACAACAGCTTAAGCCATTGTGGTGAAACGGTCATTTAACATGATATTAGGGTCTTTGTGATCAAGTGATCGTGAGTTCAAATTCTACCATCCACCTATTATTCAGCGCAAGGCAAAATGAGCCTTTGCAAATTTATAATAGCTTAAGCTATTGTGGTGAAATGGTTATTTAATAAAGTTAATCATTTTGATACTCAAACTCAAGACCTTGCTATGAATGATTATGAGTTAAAATGGCTCCTTACATCACTTCTCTGCCCCTTGGGATAGGCCAAAGAACATATACTTTATCAATCGGTTTCGCTTACTATATATCTTGCGCTATTGATTTTATTATTAACATTCATATTACAAGATAAGTGGACAAATAAAATTTTTTTTTTAATGTGTATTAACTATGTCTTGCTTAACTCATTGGTGAATGCTCTGATAGCTAACACTAAGATTACGAACAAAGGTGGAGAAGGATATAGATAGAAAACGAACTTGGTAAACGGATTGGGGCGGGAAGGATCCTGAAGGGTGCGTTGAGAAGGATCCTGAATGTGAGCAACCTTCCTCAGGAATGACTTGTTTATGAACTTGTCAGAATTTGCAACCACTGTATCAGGAAACTCCACCTCCGCCATTGTTCCTCTCCTCTTCTTGCTTAGGTTCACTGAAGGCGAATGAATCAACTGCTGCTTCATGCTGTGCAGTGCCATTCCCACTGCTACCGTCACAAACCCCGCCACTATATACACTGGTGCAAACTCTCCACTTATTGAATACCTTTCATGTTCATGTAAAGAGCGTCGTAAATACTTATTAGGGAAAAAACTCAAGGAGATGATATAACTACATTAGGGTAAAGAGTGAGACTTGTTGTGAGGGCGAGGGTTTGAGGGAGTAGCACCGATGCTTGGTCCAAACTTTGGAGCAGTTGCTGATGCAAAAGATCGGCTGAGCATTGCCGAAGTCCACCGTTTACTCTGCAATGGCATTCTTGTTGATATTAGTACATAGGTTATGCACGGGAGAGCTTAGACACATGCATACGTGTAACAATGACAACACAAGGAAAGAAATTACAGTTGCCCTGAACGCCATTAATGGATGTGACCTTATTAATCACGAAAAAAAGGGAATTGAGAAAAGAAGGAATCACTGGGTTAAGTAGTGTTAAATTTTTGTGTGCATATGAACAAGAGGTCTCGATTTTCATGGATATATAAATGCAAAGAACAAGTCCTGGGTGAATTTCAACATTAGGAAATGGTGGGAAGAGAAGGCAAATGGCATTCATTCACTTCTTGTAGGAGGGGATTTTGTTTGATTAAAACTACATTTCCGATTATCTGTTATTTATTGTCTCCATGTTTGTTGCAAGGCTTTGAATGCTTCTGTACCGATTAGGTCGATGAAGGACCGGCCTCTCTTCAATCCATGATCCGAGGAAATAGGTAGAGTTATAAGGAAAGTTGGGGAGTGGAGGTAGATAGTTACTCCAACATTAGTTTTTGTACAAGCATATGTTTTTGTCCAAATTATTTATGTAATGTTTAAAGGGTAAACATAACTTGTGTTATTACTTATTGATGATAAAAGATAAATATGAACACATTTTATATGATTTCACTATAATTTGAAAGAGAAAATATTAAGAGAAGATCTTTCTAATATTAAAGGTTACAATTCTTATTTTTTAGCATGTATAATTAATAAATCTTTGAAAATATACAATCATTTATACTACATTCAATTCAATTGAAATTTTTTTTCTTCTATCAATTGGGGCTAAGACTGCGGACTATTAAACCTCCTAAAACTCTACGCCTCAGCGATATTTCGACTGGATGTTGTTGTATAACAAATTCAATCCTATTAGTCAGTTGGTCACTATTGTTAGTGTTCAATTTCCAAATTGATCAAAATTATCCTTAAGAACCAAATACATTGGCACACATTCAAGTTGTCATAAGAAGGTTTTGGTGTCCAAATTTGAACCACAAAGAAAAAAAGAGAATTGATGCTTTGTTTATACATGTAAAAGCCATGCACTCAACTGTTATACATTTTGAAAGAGCAATGCATATGATTATGTATTATATAACAAATCCAACACTCTTCTCCAACATCCAAACATAGTTGAGACTGGAAAACGAATTGAAAGTACAAAATGGTCCTCCCACAACCACTTAATTTGGAAAACCGACACCTTGTTTGATGATTATTTAATATGCATAGTAGTAGTATATTAGTAATAGTGCCACCTTTAATGGTAGCTAAAAACCTAGAAGAAATAGGAAGATGTTGGACCCACATCAAGCCCACCAAAGAGTGTGCTATGCTGGTTAAACTCACTAGATTCGAAGCTTAAAGATGACATGGTCTCAGCCCCGTTTGTGGTCTCTCCCGACAGACCCAAAGCTTGATTATTAGCTTCACTCCAAAACCCAAAACCAACGTCCATTCCATAACAGCTTGAAGAAGATACATCAGGAGGCAAAGGAGGCAGTTCGACTTCATCTTTGTAAAGGCCAATAGTTCCATTCTCAAGTGCACCACCAGCTACGGGCTGTTCAAACCCACCAGCAACTCCAACCTCTAACCCGGAGTTGTTGCTCTCATTGCTGTAATAGCAATACTCGTAAGGGTAAGCACTGAAGTTATGGTGCAGATTGGGGTCATGGAGGTTGAGCAACAACTGTTGGTTGATGTCGTTCTGAGGAGGATGAGGAGGAGGCGTGAGGGTTGAGATATGATGGTCATCCATTTTGGAAGATTCGTCGGGGGAGATAATGGAGGTGACGGAAGAGCCGTGAGGCATATCAGAATAGACAAAGTTGGTGCGAGCCTTGGAGCCTCGCATGGAGCGAGCAGCACGGTCGTAGGATAAAGCTGCCTCCTCGGCCGTGTCGAAAGTGCCGAGCCAATGCCTCTCTTTCGTCGAAGGGTCTCTTATTTCTGCTGCATATCTGCCCCATGGCCTTCTCCTCACTCCCAAGAACCTTACTTCTTGTCCTTGCTCTTGTTGCTGTGATTGGTTTAGTTGTTGTTGCTTCCTTTTGGTCTTTGATGGCGAAGCTGAGTTGGTCTTGACGTTGTTAATATCCATGTTTAAGGCTGTGATAATAGAAGGCAAAGGAAGCTAGGCAGAGGATAGAGGGAAGAGACACTTCCTCTTTTTTGTAAGAACAAAGAAATAATTATATGGCCTGGCATGGTAGGGTTTATATAGGGGTTTTGAAGATTGTTTCACCGTACAACAACGTTCTTAATCTTTTGTAATTACCCCTTTAATCAATTTCTTAATCTAATATACCATTGATCCTATCAAGGTCATTTAATTAGTTAAGTCATGATATATCTATATATATACACACCCCACACACACATATATATCGTTTTGCTTTCTATTATTGACGAGACGACTGGTATTATTAAAATGGGAAGACTCGTAGTCTTCGCATGGCACATAGTTTTGCATTTATATATATTTCCACTTTCGAGAAAGAGAGGCATTCAGGTATATACGGAACAAGATCCTCTGTCTAATTTTTATGGTATCTTATTGTGTCCAGTGAATCTCAGCCGTTTATTTATGCAGGTCCTGTATGAGTCCCACATAAATAAACGTAGGATCCGCATAAATAAATGGTTGAAATTCACTGGACAAAATAAGACATCATAAAACTGAACAGAGGAATTGGACTCGGTATATATGTAATCCTAAGTCTTTTCACATGGTACGTGTGTAAAAGTATTTCTCCTCTCTTCACAAGAACTCCTCGATAAAGATAAAAGTACGTTTCTCAATTTAGAACGTTCGTGGAAATCACTCGTTATCATGCTGAATTGCTAATCGGGTCAAAATGGAGCTTGGCTTTCTTGTTTTATTTTAATTTTCTTTAATTTACTAAGTAAGACATGGCTTAATTTGAAGCAAAATAAGTTATTTTATTTTAAGAAGCATAATACCCATTACTTTTATGGGATTGAATCTTTTGTCCAATATTATGGTGTCTTATTCTGTCCCATGAATCTCAGCCATTCATTTATGCAGGATCCACATGAATAAATGTCTGAGATTCATAGAACAAAATAAGACACTATAATATTGGACAGAGAATCTGAACTCTTACCCTTATAAGTATTTTCTTGTGTTTTAGAAATAACATAATTGCTTGTACTCGATGCTGTTTAATCTCTTCTCTATCCTAAATACTCAAACAACTACAAAAGAATATAGTTAATTGGATCATGATTGTTATAGAATTGGTAGTACATTTGATAATTTATTACTTTGTAATGATGAGCGTAGCTTACTAGCAATCATGTGGCATTAATTTGCTCTTATGATTGTTAATCAAATTAAGTTGGCTAAAGCAATCAATGAGATACACTCAAGGCTATCACATGTAGCCTTCTGAGAAGGGGAGGTGTAAGGTGTTGCTGAAATCAGAGACTAATGATAGATTGTACCAACGAGATCACAAGTATTATTATGAGCATGCATGTTTTATAACAACTTTATCCATACCCAAAAAGCTTCCCATACTCCGACCTTTACATGATTGCTCAATACATGAACCCTCCAGAGCCCAATTATCGTTCCCACGATCCCTTCGACTTGATGATTCGGCTACAATAAGGTCGTTTTGTTTCTTAATTTATTATATTTTTATAAAATTTGATTACTAAATCTCCAAAAAATTTCATTAATTACAAATTATAAAATAGTAATTACAATAAATTATAGTTAGAACATAAAAATGATTTAAAATGTTCCTAAAAGATAATTGACTCTCAATTTCTTCGTTTTGTATTAACATGATCTTTACTTGTTCATTAAGACAAATGTAGAAAGAAGTACACACGTAAAAAGGGTCATGTTACCCTATATTAACACAATGGGAGGCTTTAATTTTATGTAGGTTGGAACACAAAAAGAATAGATAATTATCTCATCCATGTGCATCCAATTTGTGATAAAATTGTATATATAATGATACGTTCCACAATCCATTCATCAGCTTTTCACATCCAGTGGTTACTTTCTTACAGCTTTTGATTAAATTCCAAATGGAAGCGACTTTTCCAAATTATTATCATCAACTTTTGTGGAGCTTGGGGCATTCTTTGGTACCTCCACATTGGTATATGAGCAGAGACCAGCGTCCATGTATGAACATGATGAAAGAAAGGCATGTTGGGGTGCATGTGATATGAACACAGTAGGCACACTTTTTCGAACGAAACAATCACTACAAACACCTAACCTACTACCTTTAAATACCCATAATATACAAAACAACACCTTTAATACCTCCGTGAGCATGCATTCAACTCTATATAGCTTGTCTCTGGGGTGCATCTTTATACATGTGTCGTGTGGTCCTGTTATTTTCATATATATCTACTATTTTCTTGACTTCGAGAGATTTCATTTTTCAAGAGCTGTGTTTCAACTAAACAGAAACATCATTCATTATAAAGTGAAATTGTAATTGTGCACGTAACATATTGTAATTACATTTGGGTTTGTTCCCATGACTTGTCTTAATTAAAATCACGAGTACTATAATTTATATTCCCTCCTATTCAAAATAAAAGTCGTTTTAGAAAGATGCACATTTATTAAGAAAGTTAACGAAATATTTAATATACCGTTATTGATTGCATGCTGAAGTACCTTGACAATATAATTTGTGTACATAATTAGAATGAGAGAAATTAAATGGTAATTTTGGAAGTAAAATTATAATCATGTATGAAAAGTCACGAACGACACTTATTTTGAATAATTAAAATCCTTCTAAAACGACTTTTATTTTAAATAAGAGGAAGTAATTCACAATTTAAAATCTTATTATATTCCATATTGATAATTCAAGGATTTATACGCTGGATATAGGTAGTAAGTGATCTAAAGTTCCAAGTTTCGATACTTTTAATGTGCTTGTTGACCAAGAATGCTGAGTTACTTTAAGCTTCATCACCCCACTTGTCATGTAGTTGTGGCCAAAGTCAGTATAGGTCAAAAATGTGTGATGACTTGGAGGATAGACATGTAAGTTTTTATATCAGAACTGGCCCCAAATTTGAGGGAAAGTTGTTTTGACCACTGCATTGGGATTTGGGTTAAGGAGAAAATGACCAGATGGGCACGTTTTGATAGGTAAATGCTACTAACATTCATAAATCATTGTGATTTTGTCTTCCTGTCGATATGTGTAGACTTTGAGTCAATATTTAATGGTCACCATGTCACATGAGAATCCTGCCGAGTGATTTATATATTGAAAAGTGGATACAAATTCCTAATTACATAGTAAATAAAATAAAACAATGCAATTAATTAAGCACACAAATTAGATATGCTCCTACTCCCGACAATTCTTTTGTTTATACAAACTTGAGAACTTAAATATTACAAAAAATAATTTTTATACTTTAAAAATACTGTGACTAATTCTGTATTTCATTTTATATTTAATTCAGTTATCTAATTCTTATTTTTTTTATTTTCTTCTTAAGTTATGTTTATTGTATATAATTAATTTATATCACTTGTTAGAGTTATTCAAATTGGATTCAAAATATAAAAATATTATGCTTATTTTATTTCTATTATATCTTATGCTTTTATAATTTTTTTTACATATTTTTAGTGCCTTTTTTGCTTCTATATTTTCCTATTTTAATAAACTCATTTTTGTGCAAGTAACCCACAAATTTATCATGATATCAGAGCATAAACTTTAAAATTTATCATTTTTATTTTGCTTCTATATATAACCTACTCTCGAGAATCTCACATTAAGCAAGTAAAAAATTTTAAAATTGTTTATAAATATATGACAAACCTCTCCTTAAAAGGTACCTTCTGAGGTAGAATTAGGCCCAAATTTATCATGATATCAGAGCATAAACTTGTCTCAATGGTTTGGAATAGTGCTCGACTTATTGTAGCCTTTACCCAATATATTCATCAAATATTCAGTCTTGCTTTGAGTTGAAGGGTGTGTGTTAAGAATCTTATATTCAGCAAGTAAAAAATGTTAAAATAATTTATAAATATATGACAAACTTCGTCTTAAAAGGTACCTTTGAAGTGGAGTTAGACCCAAATTTATCACGCAAGCATGTCCAGTATGGAGAAGCACTTAGTTAGGTTGACCTGGAATGTTAAAATAAATCATCAAAGTTCTTCCCAGGAAGAGGATCGTTTTGTATGCCTTTGTCAACATTACGATGTAATGTTGTGTCTAACAATGTTGCATTAACGTTTAAATCGATCATTGCCATAGTATTTGACCAACAAAAGACTGTTATTTCCCGTTCAACTTTCGTGGAGTTACTCGAAGTGCATGCAAACAGAAAAAATTCCCATAAGACACAAAACGACTTGTGTTACGACGAAGAAGAGGTGGAGGACGACGACGAAAACCCAACTACTATATACTAACCTATTAAGAAAGTAGAAAGAACATCTGCAGCTTTGTGATACCTAACCTTTCCAGGTAGTATGAGGTGTATGGAAATTAGCAAAACTAGCTTTAGCTTCTCCTATCTTTTTTCTTTTAAAGATAGAGGACAAAAAGTTTATAAAATTATCCTCAATAAGATTTCTTATGGAATCATTTGACTAAGATTTGGTACCTGAAGACTGACTCAATATACCTACACTATATCGAGGGAAAAGACCTATGCTCCCACTTTATTTTTTCATATTTTTCTTCAAAGAGATCGGTTCTTTCGTAACTTGCACGTACTCATGTTTGTACGTTTCTTATGTTTCACACCTGGAGCATGAAAATCAATAACTTCAATTAATTACTGGTCGAATTTACCTTACAAAGTATGCTATTTTATGACATATCAAATTAACAAAAAAAGAAGAAGAAGAGGTGAGATAGAAGTCTATAAGAGAAGTTAATTAATAATCAAAATTTAAATAATTAATTTTTATTTACAATTCTCTGAAATTTAAATTTAAATTATTTAGATTTGGAATGTTATAAACAATATCAAAATGTTTTTTGCTAATATAATATTGGATTAAGTGGAGAGTGGCATCGGGAGTAGGATCATGAATAATGAGTGGCCTTAACAAACTTCTAATTAGGAGATTTTGAATTGCATATGGAGTTATGTTGAAGATATTAAAGATTTAAAGGGGGAAAATTGTAATATATCATATCAAAGATGAGTTTTAAATAAATCAAAAGAGAAGATGAGGTAAAAGTCTTTATAAAAGTATGAAAAATATTAATTAATTCTTAACTAATTAAAACATAAATAAATACATTGTTTCTACTTTCTTTTCAGAAAAGGTTTTATTTAAACATGAAAAAAATTCTATGATAGTGAAATTTTTTGACAACTATAATTGCAGGAACATAATCTAGTACTTTTGTTGAGGCTGTTAAGCATGAATGTTGGAGAGATGTTATGCTCAAAAATACACAAGCTTTGAAGAACAATGATATGTGGACAATGGAGGAGTTACTACCGGAAAAAAAGGATATTGGAAACAAGTGGGTGTGTAAGATAAAATATAATTTAAATGGAGTGATTGAGTGACACAGGATAAGACTAGTGATTATAGGAAATAACCAGGTTAAAGGAATCAACTACAATGAGACGTTTGCTTCAATGGTGAAGATAGTAATTATTTGCACTTTTCTAGTAGTGGCAGCTACTAAAAATTGAGAGTTTCATCAAATGGACATTCATAGTGCCTTCTTTCATGGTGTTTTAAAAGAGGATGTATACATGAAGTTGCCTCTAAAGTTTCATCCACAACAACTAAGGATGGTCTGTCGCTGTAGAAAATCATTATATGGTTTGAAACAAACATCATAGTGTTGCTTTACCAAGTTGGTTATTGGTCTAAGGAGGTATAGATTTGTTTAGTCTCATTCATATTATTTATTGTTTAGTATGAAGAAGAGTAAAATTCAGATAAATTTCTTGTCCTATGTTGATGATTTAATTATTTTTAACAATGATAATGATGAATTTAGAAATGTAAGAAGTATTTGAATGAGTGTTTCCAAATAATGTTGGAGTGTTGAAAATGTGTTTTAGGAACTGAGGTTGCTCGTGGTCTTGAAGGAATTTTCTTATGTCAATGCAAATATGCGTTAGATATTATCTTTAAAGCAAGGATGTCAGGTGTCAAACCTGCTAGCATTCACTTTTTAAATGGAAAACTATTTGATGATGCGAAGCGGTATAAGCGTTTAGTTGGTATATTGATTTATTTATCTGTTACTCATCGATCATGAGCTTAGATAACATGATAATTAGAATGATTGTTCACTCTCCAAATTGATTCTTAAAAGATCAATACATATAAGTAATATACCTGAAAATAAGGCTAAAAAAGGAAAAGAAGAGATCTTCTAGAATAAGTCTCTTAGTTAAAATACATCACCTTCTTAAACTTTTAAATATAATAAATTTTATAAAAATATAACGATATACATATATGCTAACATGTTGAATAAAACAAATGGAGAAAAAATTTAGATGGCTAGTTTAAGTTCATGAAGTATTACTTGTTGAAAAATCGGGATGAGATCTGATCTTATATGCAGTAGAATAATTAATAAACCTTTTTGATTTAATTTTCCAAAAATCAAGATCATTTTAAATTTTATAAAATGAGTAAGATTCGTATCTTATTTCGAAACTTGATCTTTTTCTTGTTGTTTTCCTTGAATCGTATCTAAAACTGACTCATCTTAACCACCATAACTGCACAAGTGTCCCTCCTCTAATGATATTCATAGAACGTGTTGAAAAAAATTCACAACTATTGCAAAGAGGTTAGGCAAGGAGTGTGAGCTCCTTTGAAGTCTAAGCCTATTTATAATAGGTTCTATATATTATGGTAATTTAATTGAAGTTAAATTCTAGTTTCAATTAAACTTTAATTAAAATTACAAATAATTGTAGTTAAATATCAATTATGCCAAAATAAGATCCAATATCTCATATTGATCCTTATTTAATTTCTTTGTGTGTGACCCATTAGGCTTCTAAATATGATGACAATGAATATAAATCATAACTCTAAATCATATTTAGGTTTAGATAAATTAAACTCCTTCAATTTATCTTTGATTATATAATTAAACAATTTATATTCATAAATTAAGATTAGTATCTAGAAATGTATTTTAACCACCTAAATATTATGAATGTCTAAGTGGTTTTCACTAATCATTCTATGCATGATTTTTTGTATAATTCAATCCTTTTATCATATAATATTTTGATTAAACATAAATTATGAAATTAATGTCAATTCTATTTAAGTCTAATCATATTAGTTTTCTATCATTAGTAATTGATTCAATTAATGACATTAAAAAACTATTTTCAAAGTATCATTTCACCTTGACTAAGGATTTTTCGAATCAAATACTGATTGAAAACAATGGAACATTCTCCCTAATCACTTTAGGGAATGAATCCTATATTGATAACTCAACTACCTCCATATAGTTTATACTATATCCAATGAATTATCTTTAACTAGAACATGTCATAAGTAGTATTAAAACATAGCAATCCGCCAATCCCTATACAAGATAAATTTGGAGATCTCAACTCAAAAAATTACTTATACAATCATTATAATAAGAATTTCCATAGACGTATAAGTAATGTTCTAAATGAGATTCTCATATAGGGCTAGTTTAGTGAACTTGGTCTCTAATATGCACTCATATATTAGTTTAAATATCTCTATACTTTATTTTATGAAATCAACTACTTCCTTGATAAGGAAGAAACAAGACGTCCACTAATCTTTTTTTACGCTCTATTAATGTCGTGCCTTAATCGAACAATTACTATAAATAATTTATGAATAATACATAAATATAATATGAATATCATAATTATAATTATAATTTCATCATAAATTCATTTGCAATCTATATTCATCTCATGGACTTTATTTACATACATATGAATATGTATAAGATAAAGCATGCCTTTAAATTATTTTGTCCCTAAACTACAACCAATTGATTGGTTATATGGTATAAACTAATAATCTTCCACTTGTAGTAAGCCAAACGTTTAAGTATCTTATACTATATCACCATATGACGAGCATGTTACTGCTGGGATAGTGATTGAGTAAGAGAATTCAACAAGATTCAATATAGTAAATAGTTGCTTAAATCTTACTACTTTCATCTTAATTATCATCATAATTAAGAGAAACTAGCTAAATACATACTTGGATCTTTGATGAGGTGTTAGCCCCTTTTATATGCCTAATGGCTCTAATGTTTTACAATATATTATCGTCTTGAACAATGCAGAGAACTATATCAAATTCATTAAATAACTTATTGATCCAAATAATCATTTCCACTAAATGAAATATGTATTATAGCTTAATTAGTAAATGTTGCTACATTGGAACCTTTCCAATATCAAATTAATAATATTCTAAGTAAAATGTACTTTAATTTGATCAGGATTTACTTTTAAAGCTAATATCCATATAACCTTGAACTCAAATATCAACGCATACATAGATTAATGTATATCTTCAATACTTTACAAGTATTAGATATCTCAAATACTAAACATCTTTAGTACATTATCTATGTACTTAGAGTAGAATAGGTAAACAACTTCCAATCTATCTCTATAAATCTAATTCTCAGAATTACTTTTTTACCCTTTTATATCCAATATGAAAAATTATATTTTCAACAATTGGAAATACGAATTATTATTCTCTCTATGAGTAATATGCCTCTATATACTCCCACTGAAGAGGACAACTATACTCCATTAACCTTGCTGTAGATATAATAATTTACAATAATTTACAAAGCAACTCTTTAAATTTATCTTAAAAGTAAATCTTTCAACGTCTCATAACTTTTTAACTGTACATCAAATGTATTAGCAAAGGCACTATTTCCAATTTGATCTATTATTATGAGATTTTAATCTTTCAAATTTTATCTTACTCCCACTATTTATCTTAAAAATCATTCTCCAATAAGTGATCATTAAAACAAACAAGTTGTTTAATTGATTTGTAAGATTATATCCAACCTTGTGATACGTTATAACCTTTTATTACCCAATTTAGTTTAAAACTTAGTGGATAATATATGCTTTAACTAAGCATCACATCCTAAAATCATTTACTTTGACTTTTTCAAAGTGTTAGTGTTTCATATCTAATATGAAATCATTCTAATTGGTTTAATTGGAACTTTCAAAGGTAAATTGTAGAACTAGACATAGCTACAGAAGAAATAAATATTCTATATTATATTATATTATATTTTCCTCCTTACATAAAGCCATACTCTTATTGAATTTTATTGTGAAGGTATTCACAAATTTTTTTTATTCCTTATAGATAAATGAAAAAAATTATATCTCATCACATCTATCTCTTTATAGTGCTTCAGCATTCTCAATTCTTAAATTTTACTTATATTTAAATAATTTGAACTCTTCAAATTTTAAATCAATATTTCATTTAATATGTATAACTATATCACTTATATTTATTATTAATTCTAACTAAATATAAGAATCATCCTTTCATGAATTGTTATTCTATTCAGTACATCACAAATATAAAATTAGAAATTCAATACCATCATCATCCTTTTACTAAATGTTGACTTAGGTTATTCTTCAACTTAACAAGTTTTGTTTCATACAATTCATAATTAAAGGAAACATATATCACTGTATGTAACTTTATGATTCTCATTATATTAATTTAACTAATAGGCCATAAAGGATAGTCTTGATTATCCAACTTTGTATTTTTACCACTTATGTTAACCATAAGTCTCCTTTAATCTAACACATACAAACTATTTGCATAAATTTAGATTAACTAGTTTTGCTCAACATTTTTTTTCTTATCATGCCTTGAACATTGTAATAATTTTGAATATAAATTTATTGTCAAATATTCGTAAGTATAAACTAGAAATATATATGATCTCTATCATATTATTTGTAGGCAAGAAAAGTCATGCAATCATTTTTTTTCTAATGAAAACTATTGTCATTCTATAACAAATGCAGTCTTTTGTAGCCCATGTTTATATTTTTAGTAGGCTAAATTAAATGGAACAATTGCATCAAAGTGTTATAGTTTACAGCTTTACTTCATGTAACCTTTTGCATCTTTTTATTATGATGTTGACATTCATCTTATATGAGATCATCAAAGTTTATAAGACGTTAATAAACTTAAAATGTCATCACATTTTGTCATTTATATGATATTGATATATCTTTAAAGCTTGACATTGAATCCTCAACAGGGATTAATAGCAATATTGCATAATGGCCATATAATTCTTCTATCTAACGTGAAGAACTCTTCTCAAATTTAACCTACTTCTGAGAAATTTGGTTTACTATCTTAGTATCAATTATACTAAACAAGGTAAATTCAACTCAAAATAAAATATAAATGTAAGAAAAGAAAATAATAGGTTATATGCTACGACTACTAAATAAGATTAAAGCTTTAATCATATATTTAGTTTCTCCCATTATTTATACGAAATAATAGTCCTCACTACTATTTAGAAAGATTACTTTAGTCTTTCTAGTGGACTAGGATCCAAACAAAATTTAGTTGAATTTAAGTCACTCCACAAACTATCTAAACTTAAATTAGGTAGATAACAACTTTATTAATTATATCTCATATGACTCCTAGATCTGTTATGTGATAACTCTTGCCAAAAAATATATAATATATTAGGTGATAACTCTTGCCAAAATATATATAATATATTTTTTATAACCTTGCTCTAAAATCATACAATTAGGAGTCACTCATCCAAATTATACAGATTTAATTAAGTAGGACTCATTAATTTATGATAAAACATATTCTGGTTAAAAGAGCCTTGACTCACTCAATATGTCTTACTATAAACAAAACTCTAGTTTTGTTCTTAAATTCTGGAAGGCAATAATTACGTTCTCAACATGTTATATTTTAATGAGGGGTTTAATTTTGTTCATCTCATCAAATACAAAATTGCATGTAAAATATCATAAATATGAAACAAACATTTTTAACATATATATCAAACATATAAATAAAGTATGCAACTTATGCACTCATAACCAAATTAAATGCATAAAATATCAAGCTTCATTTGATTTTAATTACTGATCTTTATAATCTAAAATAATATTGCTAACTCTTTGGGAAAAGATATTAAAGTAAAGACATTGATTCATAAATAAATTAAATTCCTATTATGAATAGAAATTAAATTTGAATTGAGGATAAAATTTAAATTCAATTGGAAACTATTTCTAGTTACCTTGACTCCATTTGCAAAATTAACTGAAAATAGTTTTTAATAAATTATACTTCTTATATATTATAATTTAGAAAAACTCTTTTTTAAAATTTTATAAGTAAAACATTCTAATCCAATTAAAAAACTATTTCTAATCTAATTAGAAATTAATTTCCTCAATTATACAAATATTTTCTAATATTTACTTTCAAAATTAAATTAATTACCTTTTAATTTAATTAATAAAGCCCTTTACATTATTTATTTAGAGATTAGATACTTAATCGATTAAAATTATTTTCTTAATAAATTAAAAAAACTTTTTTTAAATATTAAAGAAAGCTCATTTTCTCAATTAATAAATGAAAACAACTTTTTAAATTTAATTAAGAGAAATATCTAATAAATCAAGAAAATTTTTATTATTCATAAATAATTTAAATAATATTTCTATAAATGAAATAATATACTAAATTTATTTCAATCAAATTGAAATTTTGATTAAAATAAATAAATTTAATTATGAAATATCTTTCTTAATTACTTAAGAAATGCTTCTCATCATTTTAAAGAATCTAAATAATTAATTTCAATCTAATTGAAATATAATTAATTCTAATTTGAGAAATGACTTTTCTAGGTTTTATTTAGGAATCAATTTAATTATTTATTTTGATCAAATTAAAAAATAATTAATATAATTTTGTATTTTTTTATAAATTGAAATAAATAAATTTAATTATGAAATATCTTTGTTAATTACTTAAAAAACGCTTCTCTTAATTTTAAGGAATCTAATTAATTAATTCAATCTAATTGAAATATAATTAATTTTAATGTTAGAAACAAATTTTCTAGGTGTTATTTAGGAATCAATTTAATTATTAATCTTGGTCAAATTAAAAAATAATTAATATAATTTTAGAATTGTTTTTAAATTTAAAACTTTTTAAAATTTTGTTTGCAAATATATGTTGGAATACTCTTTTCCAAAACAAGGGTTGAATTATTTTAATCCAATAGCCAAACAAGCCTTATTCAAATACTAAAATAAGTATATTCTTGTAAACAAGCTTTGTTCCAACACTAGGATACATTATCTTAGTTGCGAAATAACCTTACTTTTAAGGATGTCAATTTTGGACCGGCCCGACCCAACTTGATTTTGGGCTAGGTTGACCGGGCTGTGGGCTAAAAGTGCTTGGCCTGACTGGGCCACTAGCCGAGCACGGGCTGGTCTGTAGCTCGATTGTTACTTTAGAAACGACGTCGTTTTACAACCATGCTCAACTTATATATATATATATATATATATATATATACACACACACACAAATGTCAGAAACGACATGGTTTTACAACCTGGCCCGTTCGTGGCTCGTCAGACCATGGGTCGATTAGCCCATGGTTGGGTTAAGCCATAGGTCGGTAAATCCGTAGTCGGGTTGAACCACGGGCTAATCTATCATGACCAGTCAGGCCACAAGCCACCCCTGACCCAACCCGAGCTGACCTATTGACATTCCTATATATTTTAGCCCTTCTACCAATCACACCTCTTCTTTTTTATGAAAACACATTTAACTTCACAAACCCATAAACACTACTCCCAAGGTTATTGTCGCCATTGCCGCTGGAAGTTCAGACGCCAATGGCTTCTTTTACAACTACCACTAGATGTTGTTAGAGGGCAGTCCCACTAGTCAACTTCTGCTTGGGTCATGACCTCCGACACTCCCACGCATGTGTCACCTGCCCAGCTAATATTGTTGGATATTTTTGACATTTTCCATAAAGTTAGGCAACATTTAATTGCATTCTTCGATTTTTTCAATAACTTATCGGTTAAGTTACGTAATTTGATCTAGATAAAGATAATAAAGTAGTCCAATAAATAATCTAAATCAATGGGTTGAAGTTTTGGTGGAAAATCGATTAGTGTGGACCAGATCCATATCGGGCTTGTGATGGAGAAGCCCGATATGGATGCTCTATATAAAGGTTAAGGTCTCCTACAGTTGGTCATATCATTCATAAGCATAAGGATTCTTTAACCCGTTAAGAGAGCTTACATTTTGAGAAAACTTTAAAAAGATGTTGACTACGTCCCGGTGAGTAGTTCCTATGAAGATGACAGTGGATTCACGCTCGTTTTGGCTTCGGAAAGCTCATTTGAAGTTATGGAACCGAAATTAGGTATTTTCGCATTTCTTCGTTTATTTCCCTTTCACGTTCGATCTAGGATACGTAATTAAGGTATCGTTACATATTACACATGGTATCAAAGTGGTGACGTGATCAGGTGGTTAATAGCGAAGATTTTTCAGTTTTTCTCCATAAGGTTTTTAGAGAGTTAACTTCAATTTCTTTGTTTTTTCGTGCTTTTTATTGCATGAAAGTAGTATAATTGTGTTTAGCCTTGAGAAATTGGTGAAAACGAGCTCGGAAGCATGAAAAATGGACTAAAAATCGCATTTTTTTGGTGAGGAAGCGCCTTACAGGTAGGCGTGTGTGGTACATGCGTCCGACTGGTGAACAATAAAGGGCACGAGGCGGTGGGTCTGGTGCATGTTTCACACGCGCATGACATGTGGCGCAATCATGACCGAACATGTCTGGCATGTGCGTCGCACGTGCTAGCGTTAATAGGCGAGTCTGCATGAGCCACGTGTGCGCAACATGCGTCATACGCATCAACCGCGCATCTGACACGAGTGGGTATTAGACACGCGCTGACGTCAGTCATATGAAATTTCTATAGTAAATAAAAAAATACAAAACTTTCAGATTTCCCGTAAGAGTTTCCCGGGGTGTTTTGGGTTAGTTTTCAGGTCCAGGAAATTTATAAAGGGAAAATTTTCCATTTTTTTGAATTATTACATTAGTAATAAATTAAAGTTTAATGCTAGAAAAGGAATTGCGGCGTTTTGAATTCGATTTTGAGTGAATTTTTATGCTTCAGACATCACTTGAGGAAGATACTTTAAGTTTTCGTGTCTTGGGTCTCATGTTCAGTGTTTGGGATAGCATGATAATTGCTCGAAAAAGGAATTAAGACATTCTGAAGCCATTTTTGAGTGAATTTTCGTGCAACGAACTTGCCATAAGGGAGCACATGAGATTCTTGTGTCTCAAGTGATAGGTTCAATGTCAGGTGACGCACGATAGTTGCTCTACTAAGAATTTTCCTTTACGAAAGTCTCAAATGAAGTTTTCAAAGAATGTCTTCAGCAAGAGTGTATGACAATGAGACTATACATTCAGGTTTTTTGCATTTATTGATGTTACATTGTCACATACCATATGCCCATAAAGAATGTGAGGATAACATAAAGATGTATCCTTTATGTTTATGGACTTTTTGAGTGTTGATGAGAATGTAGTCACCACAGTGGACTTTTGAGTCAGTATTTTGAATGGTTCTGCTTACACGTTAGCGAATGTCTCTGGTCTCATGTTTGGTTATTCTGCCCACAGATGTTGGCCTTACATGAGAGTTTAAGATGTGGATAAAGGCATTGGATAGAAGAAAGTTGTTGCTTGAATAATCTATTCGCCCATAGGTGGTAGTGCTATGGGAGTTGATAGTTTGTACTCTGATCGTTTTTATGTGGAGGTTAGTTGCATATTATTTAATGGCTTTGAGTATCACTGTTATCCTATATTTGTGCTAATCTAATTATTGTTATTTTGCAGTCACCTTTTTGGTCAACAATATCAGTGTCACTATTGAAATCCTGACTGGTTTCAATACAAAGAAGTAGACAGAGGATGTATTGAATGCTATAGAGATAGCTAAGGTTGATATGGCCATACAGACGGATAAGCTATCTCCAGCTACATCCATGAGCTCGAGAGCTCATAAAGTAGCTTATGAAGCCTGAGATCGGTCTAACATATTATGTCTTATGACCATTAAGAGATCTATACCTGGCCATCTACTTAGTGGACTTCCGGACACAGTTATAGTTAAGGAATTTCTTGGTAATGTCTCTCAGAGGTACATAGTCTCACCTAATGTTGAGACAAGTGCCTTGATGAAAAAATTATTGTCTATGAGGTATACGGGAGAAGGGGGAGTAATGAAGTACATATCAAGAATGATCTATCTTCATAGTAGACTGAAGATGCTAAACATTCCTCTTTCTGATGTCTTTATAATTCACCAGAATCTAAATACACTCCCTCTAGAGTTTAGTAATATGGTGATGACATATTATTCGCTAGATGAGGAATGAGACTTTAATGCTTTGATTGCCCATTGCGTTGTTGAGGAAGAGAAACTCAAGCTTGCTACTCCTACAACCCTCGAAGCAATTAAAGGGAAGGCAAATATGAAATCTGCTAAAATCAAAGGTAGAAAGTCAAAATCTTATCTATATGCTGATGCTAGTAAATCTAGTGCTAGTAAAGGTTTACATGACATAAAGAAGCCAACACTATGAGACCTAGAAAGAAATATTGTGACCATCAGGTAACTCTTTGGCTTATCAATTTATGAATCTAATTTGCGATAGTCACATTAAGTATTTGGTGGCTATATAGTGAAGCATCTGATCATATTGCTTCCACGATGCAGGGTTCATATCTAGGATAGAGCCAAATAAAGGGAAGGAGGAACTGATGGTTGACTGTAATGAAGAAGTGGATGTAATATCTATAGGCGATGTATGTACTGAACCTTGTTGCAAGGTTCATTTTGGTTTTTACACGACACATTTTATGTGTGATCTTTGTATCAATTTTGGACAAAGAAGGTTGATGTTTTTATTTAATGCTTCTATTGTACAATTGTTGTTTAATGCAAAACATAATGGTACAACTTCCTTGTTATATGGTTTGTATAGAATGTGTCTTACCCCAAATTAGATATATGCTTCTTCATATCTTGCTAAACAAGTCATGAAATGAAGGACCCTGATGAATAAAATGCTGACTGCTGCAGGGATAAGTTGACTAATAAGGATAAAGAGGCTAACTTGTGCTTCTGACTTGTTGAGTATGATACATATGGATGTCGGTAGACCTTATACAGCTGCATTGTGCAATTCCAAATGTATTATGACATTTGTTGATGATTATTCCCATTACAGTTATGTGTTCTTGCTTAAAGACTGAAAGTTGAGAACTAACTGGGAAAATCCATCCAGTGTGACAGATCCGACCGTGGAGAAGAATATCATGGTAAACATGGTGTTTCAGGAGTTGAAAAGGTCCGTTTCCCAGCTATATGAAATTAAATAGAATAGTGATTTAATTCACTATGCCGAATAGTTCTGAGCAAAATGGTGTGTTGTTGAAAGACATAACTACATCCTAAAGGATTTGGAAACGTCAATACAGAACAAAACTAATCTACCTAATTATCTAAAAGTGTGGAAATCCAGTCTTACACATATTTATGTATGGGGCTGTCCTACTGAGGTAGTATAATCCTTATAAAAAAATTGCATGCTCGTTATGCTCATTGCTATTTAGTAAAATATCTCGACCACTTTAAAGCTACAGATCTTACTGTAGAGAAGGAGGGGCCAAAATAGTGAAATCACAAACAACTAAGTTTCTTGAATACAGGGCATATACAACAATTATTATGCACTGGCTACTCATATAGTTAGATCCGGTGGATCTAGGTCTTTGTATCGTGCCTATATAGGAACATGAACCCATACCTATATATACAAAGGTTCCTGTAGGTACAAGATCTAATGCAGTTAAGTAGATCCACCAGAGTGAGATGACCTGCTATCTCATCTAATTACATAGTCTATTAGGTGAATAGGATTGTGGTATTATACATGTTACGAATCTACTTACTTTTACAGAATCTGTTTCTAGACCCAATGTGAATTTGTGGTGGGTTGCAATGACTGATGAGATGCAAACCATGAAGCAAAGTAAGGTTTGAGAGCTAGTTAATTTACAACGGAATTGCAATCTCATCATTTGTAAATAAAGTTTTAAGACCTAAAGGATTTCAGGATAAAGTTCAGCAATTTATGGGCTTGCTCAATTGCCTAATAGTTCACTTAGGGAGAAAGGTTGACTTTAATGTTACTTTTTCTTTTATATCCTCGTAGGATACATTTTGAGTGATTATGAAAATTATAGCTCATGATGATATAGAGTTACATCAGATGGCTATCAAAACTACTTTCCTGAATAAAGACTTTTATGAAGAGATCTATATGGTACAACCTGAACGATTTCAGGATCCAGATGGAACTGACATAATTTGTGCACTAAGCAGATCAATATATGGTTTATATCAAACCTCCCGAAAGTGATACCTTACATTTAGTGAGATTGTGACCTCTTTCGGCTTCATGAAAAATAAAGTTAAAATAGAACCTTGTATTACGAGGTCAGGGGGAGCGAAGTTATCTTCATATTATTACATGTGGATGATATATTGCTCACGTCAAATTACTTGACCATGTTGTATGAGGTTAAGTAACTTTTGGTCAAAAACTTTGATATGAAGGGCTTTGGAATAACATCTTTTGTCCTGGGTACTTAGATTTATCGGGACATATATCAACACTTATTAGGCCTCTCATAGATGCATACATTGAGTATGTACTATAAAGGTTTAATAAGGTTGACTGTGAATCTGTTATAGCATCTATCTCTCATAGTGAGAGATAATCTTTGGCACAGTATCCAAAGAATAAAGTAAAAAGAGATGTTATGAGGAGTGTTTCTTATACTAGTAGGGTTGATAGCCTGATATATACTCGGCTATGTACTAGGTAGGACATTGCATTTACTGTTAGATTGTTTGGTCAATATCTGGTTAACCTAGGTGTAGACCATTGAAATGCAGTCAAACAAGTGTTGAGATACTAAAGGGAATCAAGAATTATATGTTGACATATAGCAAAGTCAACAGACTAAACCTCGTAGGGAATTCAGATTCAGATTTAAGCTATGTGTCCGAATAATTGAAAGTCCACTTAAGACTACATTTTTATGTTTGTAGATGGTATAATGTCGTGGAAGAGCGTCAAGTAGACACGGGTGATTTCCTCAACCATACATACAAAATGTATGCTACGGGGCTGCTACACAGATAGTTTGGCTTAAAAACTTGATTTTTGAGTTATTTGTGGTTGATTCAGTGGCTAAATCCATTCAGTTGTACTGTGATAATCTTGTTGTTGTGTTATTTAATAATAACATTGAATATCACAGGGTCTTAGGATTTGGAGGTCAATTATTTGACCATAAAGGAGTTGATACGAAAAGGTGACATTAAGGTTAGGAGCATTTAAAGACTGAGGAACAGTTAGTCAGTCCTTTAACTAAGGGACTTCGCCCATTTGTGTTTGAAAAACAAGTATACAGTATGAGTGTTTTTGAAGTCCTTAGATATTGTTAATTAGGGGATCATTATGCTTGCTCCATGTACATTTTTACATTTATACATTTGATGTATTATGACGATATGATGCTTCATTAATAAAGATGATCATTGTTTATCCTCAGTAATACGTGTTATCGTACATTGTCATAATACATATGAAAGTTTTAAGATTTGTGTCAATCTTAAGCATTTAAAGGTTATTGGGCATATATACAGGTTGACCTTGAGCCTATATAATTTTGACGCATATAGTTTTATACGGATATCCATAAAGTTTGATATGACATAGGGGGATATAAGTTTTCCTTCCTATAAAGGTTCTCTAATGCAGTTTAGCGTTCAGTAGGAGAATATAAAGGTTTTCTCTAATGCAGTTTAGCATTTGGTGAGAGGAAGCAAGTTTTCTCTAATGTTATTTAGCATTCGGTGAAAGAAAACAAGATTTCTCTAATGTAGTTTAGCATATAGTTGGAGAAATCGAGACCTATAAATGAAGATAATATAATTTAGACCATACAAGTATCATCTTAGTTTATCACACTCTATTTTTCCACTCATGTTAGTGAGTTATTAGATATACGTGATCGTATTAGATCTGTGTCACACATGACACGTGTATTTGATACTTTTTGATATCGAAAGCCTTGCAGGACAAAATGATGGACTTTCGTTATCTTTGGATCAAATGTTTGGTTTTTAAACTTAGTCAACTAATATAGTAGCATAGCTTAACCGAGTTTTTAAAACTATTTCAAACTTGAGTCAATATCGCAATTAAGAATTGTCTAAGAGGAAGAATGTTGGATATTTTTGACTTTTCCCATAAAGTTGGGCAATATTTAATTGCATTTTTTGTTTTTTTCAATAACTTATCAGTTAAGTTACGTAATTTGTTGGACCCCAAACTTTTAGTGAAAATTAGAAATATTAAAATGAATTTAAATGAGTATTTTTGTATATGAATTATGTTATAGATGTTATTGTGCCTTAAGGAAATTTATCAGAAAAGAAATTGATTAATTTTGATGACCTTGTTATTTGAGTAGATTTGTATTGGGTTATGAAAGTTAAAGTAAATGAGTTGATTGAAATGGAAGTTGAAAATCAAGAAATAAAGAGAAAAAGTGAGAATTTGAAGAATTAAGAAAGTTTGACTTTTTGGGGATGAATAGTGGACTTTTTGATTTAGGCAGAATTCGAGATAATGATCTTCATGAAACTTGTAGCTTCTGTTGAAAGCTTTCTGTCTCCATAAAGTATGATATTTTTCGATATCGGAATTGAAAGTTATGATTTTCCGACGTTAAGGATATTTTGCTTTGTTTGAAAAATGCTATTAAGGGTATGTTTGTGTGTACTGCTTTGAGGCCAATCGTTGTATTGATGTGATCTGAATTAGAGTAAGTGGTCTACAGGAAAGTTGTAGCTTGTCTTTCAATCTTTCCAACGCTATAAATTATGCAATTTTTGGATGTGAGAATTGAAAGATGTGAATGTTTGAAGTTTGGATGTTGGTATAGGATGACCATATTCTGGCAGAATCTTTGATTGAAAAATTGACCTAATTAGAGGTTGAAATTGCCTTTAAGTCCTTCATGAAAGTTTTAGACTATGTCTTGATCTTTTCATTGATGTAAAGTATGGAATTTTTGGACTTTGTAATAGGAAGTTATGATTTTTAGAAGTTTCTATTACTGTTTGGGAAGAGTGTTAGTGGACAGAAACTTTGAAGTGGTTTTTGATTCCCTTAGAGGTTAAATTGATTTTTCTGTCCTTCATGAAAGTTGTAGGTTGCAATTTGATCTTTGCATTGATATAAAGTATGACATGTTTAGACCTTGGAGTTGCAAGATATGATTTTTGGAAGTTGTGTTACTGCTCAGGGTGGCATAAAATGGGGGCAGAAACATTTGTTTGGGATTTTGACCCCTTTAGAGAAGGATTTGATTTTTGAGTTCTTCGTGGAAGTTGTAGAGCTTCCTTTGAACTTTTTATTGATACCAAAGTTGTAATTTTTGGAGTTTTGAGTGAAAAGTTATGAATTTTTAAAATTCTGTGTTTAAAGAAAAAAGAAATTGCAAAATTCTCCGCGGCTTGCGATTGCGAGCCGGCTTCTGCTTCTCCGGACTCGCGATCGCGAGCCGACCTTTTTCAGCCGAGACTCGCGATCGCGAGCCGACTACTAATTTCGGGTTTTAAATTTTTATTTAAGTTTCTTCCATTCTTTTGCTTATATCTTTTCCGACCGACATCCGATTGACTTGATTTTTGAAGCATTGGATTTCTAAGACAATTATCTACATTTTTGTGGGAAATTTATGAATTTTTTAGATTAAATTGAGGGAGATTTGATTTAATCAAAGTGAGTTGGGAAATTTTCTGAACATGGTTCAGTATTTTGAGAAATTCTTGATATGTGGAAATCCGATTTAATTGATTCTTAAGGAAAAATAAAATAGAGACATGGCGCTATAAGTCTTATGAAGGAACTGAATTTCAATTTTGCCCCTAAGACTTTCAATTTTAGAATTAAAGTCGGGTTTAGTGTGAAGTCTTGGATTAGAAAAATCTGAAAGTATTTTGTCTATAAATTTTGCTCTAGTCATCCAAATGAGGTGATTCTTGATTTGGATTAAACTAGAGAAATAGGGCTACAAATGTTCTGAAGGACTTGAGTTTGAATTTAGTCACTAAGAATGTTAATTTTCGGATGGAAGTAAATTGCTGAAAAATGTGTTAGCATACAAATAATTCGAAATGTTTGGAGTATAACTTTTAGAGTAGTGCACCAAATTAAATAATTTTGGTGGCGTTATGAAATTGAGACTATGAGGAGCATTTCTCTAGAAGGAAGGTTTAACAAATTCCTTCAATTTGATGATTTGAA
>JANIPN010000003.1:14735624-14775218 GCA_027478595.1 Erythroxylum anguifugum
GAAAAATTCCTAAAATTCCGCTAAAATGTAAAACACAAAAGGAATCACTCCAAGTAATTTTTTAAACACAATTACCACATTATCCACAACAAAAGTTCATTTAGGCATAACTACCGGGAAATGTCATGAATGCATGTACAGTTATTTTTCATGTGCAAAATTCAACTGTTCACAAATAAGAATATGCATGAAAATGTTCAATCAGTCCTAATCACTCTCACTCCTTTCCAAATTACTATTCTACCCTTCCCGTCGAGAGTGGAATGTTACATTACAGATAAGACTAGCTCTAAGTTTAGCACAACAAGATTTCTATCTTTTGAATTTCACTAACTTTTTCGAAAATCTCTAAAATCTCTAACTTCTCTAAATTTTGCAGTCTTCAACTCCGACTCGTATTTATAGCCTTCGTCTTTAACCGCTTCTTGATAACTGTTTCTTTCTTCTTTTTTCTTGATCTTTGAAGAATCAGTTATTCAGTTGAGTTTCGTAACTAACTCAAACTGATTAATCATCTGATATGGTATCGGGTCTTCCGTATCAGTTTCTTCTGTCTCATTTCTATTGTCTCATTTTTGGCTTTGGCTTCCATCTCATTTTGTTCCATCTCATTTTTGCTTTCTGCTTCCGTCTCATTTTTGTTTGCGTCTCATTTTGTCTTCCGTCTCATTTTCTTCTTCCGTCTCATATTCGTTTGCGTCTCATTTTTTTCTGCTTCCGTCTCACTTTCTTTTGTCTCATATTTCTTTCATCTCATATTCGTTTTTCGTCTCATATTTGTTCTGCTTCCGTCTCACTTTCTTTTGTCTCATTATTGTTTCTGCTTCCGTCTCATTATTTGGTCTTCATCAAAATCATTAATCGTAAAGTCATTTTGACTTAACAATCTCCCCCTTTTTGATGATAACAAATAATCATAGTAAGAAAGAAAGTATTATTCATAATATGGTATACAATATACAACTATATACACTTGAAAAAAGTTGTTAGCAAAAATTTTCTTCTTCTTCTTCTGTTGTCTTCTTCTTCTTTCCTTTTCTTCTATTCTTCTTCACTTCCTCCCCCTATCTTTGTCATTTCTTTCTCCTTTTCTACTTTCTCCTTTCTCCCCCTATTTGTTGCTACTCTGCATACCTAACACTCTAATACTGGTTATTGGACTCCAAGCAATAACACCCATAAGATCAATAAGATCACTCAACCAATAACAAATTACTTAAAATACTTAAAGATAAATTGCACACAAGACTAAACGTAGAAAACCATATAGTGTAAAGTTTAAAACTACGAGACAAACCAACAATAAATCTACTAAAAAAATAACAAGATATAAGTGATAAAGTTTTTGAGCTAACTCGTTCAAGAATACCTCACAAAATAATCAATCCTAACCAATCCTAGAAATCAAACTTCAATAAAATTATAGTTGAACAATACTGTTTGAACTTTGAAGTTCTTCTTTCATCATATGTTTCTATCATATATGCAACTTTTATCTCGATAAAGTTCCAAAATCTGAAAAGACGAGAGTTTTAAAGTGCACACGATCTCATACAGGGCTGTGTGAGGTGATCATGTCACTCAAACTCGACATCACTCTGATACATAGTTTTAGTGACTTACACAAGCTACGAACATGACTGTGTCCTCCACTTACACAGTCTTATCAAACTTTGACGCAGGCGTATCTATCCTCAATCATCGTCCTTCAACTCGTACGTAGTTACAGAAGCTTATACAATCATCCACACAGTCACGTCCACCATTGATATGGGCATGTGCAACTCATACACAAGCGTGTGCTCGAGAAACAACTTGTACTCATTATTAGTTTCTATGAAGACAGATAATACTTCCAAAGCCCAAATTTAGTATTATTAGGCGAACAAAGATTTACAAAATGGGACTAAACCCACAGCATTATTTTAAAAAAAAAAAGAAATGAAATATCAGTAGATAAGGAAAGTGTTACAACTAAAAAATAGTACTAGGGGAATACCCCTTGACTTGTTACAGAACTGTGTATATGCTACCAAGGATCTGGTGTTTAAGTGGCCACTAATTAGTTTAAATATTTAAAGAAGATAACAGGTTGGACTAACGACTTTGTGCAATGTACTTCAGCAGGACAATTTCTCTGATCTCCTTGATAGCTGCTGCAGTGAGGGATTCAATGGAGGTATTATTTGTTGTGAATCTCCTGGAATTTCTTTCTTTCTAGATAATCTGCATGCAAATTCCCAATGCAATCGTGTATATTTGCTTAATTGGCTGTGGAACAGCACTCTGGGTTGAAAAACCAATGTATAAAACTAATGAGATTACTACCAGGAGCAGTCCAGAGGCATTTTCTTGTCACGTGTTCCCAAATGCTATTAGCAGGAGGCATATGAATAATAAGTGACCTCTTGATTCATCTTGAATTGAGCATAAAGGGCAGGATCAATCTACTTCCATATATCTGATTCTATCGGTGGTATTGAGCCTATTCTTAATGGTGAGCCAACAAAGAAAAGAGATTTTGGGTGATTGAGCCTTACACCAGATTACCTAGATTTTGGGTGATAGAGCCTTACACCAGATTACCTTGTGCCAGTTACCCACAGAATTCCTTCTTCTAAGCATGTCCTTTATGAGCACACTAGATAATTTGTAGACTAGTTGGTCCTTCCAATAGAAGATATCAGGGGCAGAAGGAATAGGAAGATATTGAGGTTGCAAATGTCTCAGACAGTCCGGAAATTGCCAGGCGTTGGCACCGATTTGTGAGCTGAGGACAGATTATAGTGTTCTTTGATATACATTGGAGCGTATAATCGATATGAAGTAATTATCGTCATTTCCCTATTCTGCATGCTTTATTAATATCTGTCAGTCTATAGTTACAATCGTCTAAAGTATTTAACTTTTTCTTTTGCGAATTAATATGGCTCCATTTTGTGTTAACTAAATTCATTATCATCTAGCAGTTTGTTTAGTCAGATCTACATATTTTGAGAGTTAGGACATGTATTTTCTTTAACTCAACACCAAAGTTGAAGAAAATTATACATCTTTGGCAAATGAAGAGGCAGAGATACGAGACCTTATGTGACATACGTTCATCTCCAACGACCCAGGTCCTCATGGCTGGTAAACTAGATCTTATGCGGCACCATTACCAATTATATGCTTAAGAAAGATTACAGAACTCGTTAATGACCGATCACAATGCGCAAGGTTATTGAAATATCAGAAGTTCAACTCTTCAGCCCAGATTAATTTCGTAAATGAGAACTAAAACATCACCTCAAGCAAAAATCTGTTCACGAAAGAGAAACATATGCGATAATGTGTTTTACTGCATTCCAAAAACGCCAAACAAAGGCAACTTGGATGCAACAAAACAGCCTAGGATCAGGCACAGCAGTCATGGAGTTCTCAAAACACTTTCCTTGCAAAATTCCCAACGGAAAAGCAAACAACATATAAAATAACACTTAAGAAAAGGTTATGAAAAGGAACGCCTTCATTATATTACGGGAAAGATCCGAATATATTCATCCTCAACCCCTTGAAACTCGAGCAGTAGTAAACGACAGAGACCAAACAATCAAGATGATTCCTTCTCAATCACCCTTTCTCCTAAAAGAACAACCCTCCGTAAGCCTAGCACGGCCTCCTGTTGGTTGGCACAACACCGTCTGGCAATTCCCACATACCACAACTGTTTGTGAATGGCTGAACACGGTCGTTCTGCACAAATCCACACCGTTTGTATATAAGAATATAAGCTTAATCGAACAATCTTAATTGCAACAGACCAAAAACTCAAAATTTTCGAATCTCTCATGTCACTGAATAAGAACTTACATGTTGAAGCATCCCTGGCACTTCACATCCTGGAACCAAAATTGTAAATTTTTATCAAAAATTTTGAAAGCGATAAACAAAATACAGAGACAATCGAACAACAATGAGAATTAAGAATCTGTACCATGAAAAAGGAGTTGGGAGATTGCACGAGACGCTTGAGCTTGTGTTTCCTCTTCTCCAACTCAGCAGGAGGATTCAACAAATCGATATCGTTTTGGAGAACCTTCAAAATAATCATAAACCCATTAACAGATTCTTTCCGACACTAGAAGAAATCGCAAAAGATTGGATCTTCAGGGCTTACCATCTTTATCAGTTGCACCGAAAAACTCCAGAAGAGAAGCACAACTGCAGGGGAAAAGTTTAGAACTTTGCTTCGTGAGACCTTAGGCGGCTTCGATTAACGATGAATATAAAGGCGTTTAAGGAGATATATTGGCCGTCGGATTTCAAACCCATTCATCTCAACCGTTTATTTTTTACGCATCTAGGGTTTTGTAATCGGGTCAACCGAATTACCTAGCCACTCATTTGTGTAATCAATATAAAGGGTCCGGCCCACTAGTTTATGATTCTCGATTTTTCAATTAATCGTCTGTCACATTTCTTAAATTAATATATACGAACCAAAAAGTATCATGCTTCTTGCATGTTATCCAATTTTTGGACGCAAAGTCTCTCAAACAGACCCAGAATTAGCACTTCTTCGATATATAAACACGGAACAGAGCTTCAACATTTCATTGAGCACTGTGGATTCCAAAACTACTAGGAGCACTTATACATACGATACAACGATGGCGGTCTGGCGTGTGGCGGTGTTGATGGTGGCGGTGATCATGGGAGTTTGTAGCGGCGGTGTGAAGGCTCAGGACGGGCCGTCTTTCGGAGAGTGTTTCTTGGATTGTGACAAAACATTTGGGACTTGTGTCACAGGTTGCGGGTCTGAGGGAGGATTTAAGCCTGTCAAGTGCTTGTTCGACTGTGAACAAGGTCTTCTCAAGTGCTTTGCCAGCTGCGCCCATTTCCCCGCGGTGGCCTGGCCACCAGCCCATGTCCGTCGTTAATACCACCGTCAGGGACTATACCATCATGTCATCACTTGGTCTATACTTTGTTGTAATGATTCAATATTAAAAAAGTCGTGTCGTATTATGTTAAGAAATACTATCCTTAACAACGTTATTAATTTCGTCAAAAAAAAAAACAACGTTATTAACAAAGCAAGACAAGGGTTATTATTATTGTAATTGTAAATTGTAATTAGTTATCTAATGTTTAAATTTAAAATTCACTTTTCACAAAAATTTAAATCAACTCCTAAAATTTTCGAAACTTCAAAATTAATAATTAATAGTAAAATGTTTCACTACTATAAGTCAATCAAAATAAATAATATAAAAAATTCAAAATTGTAATTGTCATCATCATGGTTAACTTTTTTATAAGAGATTAAATTAGAATTTAAATTTAAATTTTAATTAATTTTTAATAGTAAATCCCATCTATTAAATATTAAATTTCTTATAATGATAATTTTGAAATTATCAAATTTAGATAAATAAATTAGGAAAGTTAAAGATTAATTCGTATGTTTTGATATTTATGTACTTTCAACATGGGTTTTACATGGGCTTAGGAACTTTTGTATGTGCCGGACCCTTCTTGGCTGATCTAGGACATGCATCATATCTCATTTATTTCACTGATCTATCTTTTCTTTTTTTTCCCTAAAGGAAATTAACGAATACAGCTTACAAAACAGATCGAAGGAAACAGGTCTTCTGACTTATCCTCTAAACATGTATATAAAACCATAAATTATCTAGAAATCATATAGTCAGGAATACATATAATAATGGAATGAAGATATGCAAATGTCCACCGCCCTAACCATTAATTTAGTGACTTTCCTGATCTTTCTCCAAGGATTGGTTTCTTATCTTTTACTTCTCGTTCTTGAGTTTTCTCTTACTATCTTTTGGTTGATCACATATACATTTTGTAGGATGGAATCCCAATTCTTAATATATTAAGGCTTGCTTGTTCTTGGATCCACAAAATTTTGACATCTTATTAAAAGTTTTTGTAGTGCATTTTGTTCTATTAATTCTATCTCCAACTCAAAAGCCTTAACAGATTATGAAAGAGGGTAATAAGGAAAGTAAAGTACTGCTCAACTCTCCTTCCTGCCCCTACCTTGTTTTGCTCCTCTTTCCCTGCCAATTTCGTGCTCATTCTGTGGCCACCACAAGACCACGCTGCCTTTCTTTCCTGTCTTTCAACGTGAACATATGTATCTCTGAAACAAAATCTAGCAAATCCAGTTACACATGTCCTAATAATTTAAAGATCATCTTATCGGTTTGCTTTGTTGTTGTCTTCGCTAGGGATCTGTGCTTGCGTAGAAGAGTAGTACTGTCTAGTCTTTTCAGTCAACTAGCCAAACCCTTCTTGTATCTTCCTTTAAGCTGGTTAATTTCTGTTTTCGTTTCTTTTTTTTTTTTTTTGACAAGTATTATTCGCATATTGAAGAGCCGTTCTACTTATTAACTTTAGGTTACAGATCCTACGTAGAAAATGAAATCAAGAGGCTTTTGGATAACTCAAGATGCTTCCATGTTAGGCAACATGATCCCAAAGGGAAAAAACATGTAACTCGACGATGTAAACTGTTCAGTTTCTTGACCATAAGAACTCAAGCAGTGGCGTCTAGCTGGTGCACCTGGAATTTTTATGCAGACCTTGTGTCAGCTTCGATGGAGGACTTGTTACCCCACAAATCATTAAAAGACTGTGAACACTACCGGCTTTTCTATAGAAATGGATCGATGAAGCCTGCAGGAACCATATTCGTCGAGTCTTTAGCTATGTAACCGTGGACCATGGTTTTCAATACTCAAACTAATGCAACACACATTATATATATAGTCCCTCCAATGAGCTAGTAAGAGTTAGAGACGTAAATATTTGCTATCTTGACTTGTAGCTTTGAGAATTTGTGTACAATCAAATTACATGGTTTCCAAGGGTTTGGATAGCATAACACATAGGGTTCCTTATTTGGCAATATCATGTAGGGTCCTTGAAGTGACTTGTGATTCACTGTTATAAGTACTGCCAACCCAGATCACTTGCTCTTCTTGTTCTGCTGCTTCTGTTTTTACTCTTTTCCTATTTCATGCCTGTGGAGAGTGGAGAGTGGAGACATGATTCAGGTCATTAATGTTGGCTACAATTTTGTTATACAATTTAAAATTTTAACTGATACAAGATTTTGTTCTTGAACTACAATTTGTACTCGATTTGATGTAATTATCACAATTAATCTTAATCAACAATTTAAATTTAGTTCAAACAAAATTTGTATTATTGAACAATTTTGAGTGGAGATTCTTGGAGCAACCGGTAATATTACTCTTTTGTGACTGAAGGGTTGCAGACCGGAGTCACAGAAATAACCTTTTTGTAAAATACAAAAGGAAAGCTACGTACAATTGATGACTCTCTATTATTACACAATTTAAGGTTAGATGGGATTTTCCTTTTTTGGTTTCTATTTGGGGTTATCTTAGAATAAATCACGCAACTAATGGACCTCAAGATGAATGATTCCATAAATTGTGAGGTTAAAGTAAGAGGAAACAAAAGACTAGTTAGTTGGCAATTCATTTTCCTCCTACACCACAAAAGTCTATGAATCTGGATCTCACCAACATGCCTGTTGGTGGCCGCTTTCCACATCAAGTGGAGACACTCCTTCGTCAGCTTACTATCAACAGGTGTGCCACCTAATACATTGCTCAATTTTGTGAGGCTGTAGGTGTCAGTGCAGTTGTATTTTAGTAGTGCAAGGTATTTCTACTCACACCCAAGACTTGAAGGTATCTATTAAAAGTTAAAACATTTGAATTTGCATGCCAAGTACCTTGACCTTTTTAGTTTAATATGTAGATGACTAATTGGATATTTGCATGCAAGGTCATTTTAAGTTGCGGTGAATGCGGCGATCATAATGTACAATGACAACAAATTGTGGTAAACAAAAGCTAACTTTCCACAATCTAAAACCATGTTGCTTGTGCTTATTAGTCTATTTCTCTAACTTCCACTAACGTATATTCCACCACCTTAATTGATTCATCATATATATATATGTATGCATATAATACCTAAACTCAAGGGGTATGGTTGAGTGGCAAGGACTCATCCATCCTTAACCAAAGGTCAGGGGTTCGATCCTTGACTTTAGGTATGGAGCAGTCTTAAATCCTTGGATCAGCTGTCCCACCCTATAAGATGCCTACAAACCAGCGAGGGAATTAGTCACTGGATCCGCCGGTGAATACCTTAATCTAAGACCAAAAATATAATACCTCACAAAAGACCACTTTGATGCATTTATGGCTGAATGAGTATTGCATATGTGTATGTATGAGACTCTTATATTTAAGTTTATTTACAATGGATTGATTGAGAAAAAGAAGGAAATTGTTAAACAGTTTTGACCCGACAAGGCCACATGTGTAGGACATCCTTTGGCCTCTACTTCCATCGCATTTCCCTTTATCGTTTTCCCTTCTGTCATTTTCTTGGTTTTCACTTAGCTGCCCAAAGTACCCTTTGAAGAGATAGATGTCCTAAAATCTCTATATATAAGAGTAATTAAGAGCTGCTTCTCCAATTATGAACTTTGTTAACTGTATTTAGGAGGTTTCTTCCTCTATCCTATGACTAACCCCTCTTGCTCTTTATAGCTGTGGCTGTTTCATGTTTGTAGCCCAAATCACCTTGTAATCTTCCCATTCAAACACCTATCATTATATATGACAGGTCTTATGGCTGCCATAACTAAAAAGCTCTTTTATATCTAAAACCACACGCATCTCATCATCTTCCGCAGCTTCCTTTAACATCACCTAAAGATGCTGCCAAGCTTTGATCCAAATGACAATGAAGCTGGCTTCGAGCTTTTGGAAGACCTGACCATTAATGCACGTCAAATTCAAGAACAGGTATTGGAGGAGATACTTAAGAAAAACGCGCACACACAATATCTCATGGCCTTCCTTAATGTTCACTCTGATAAGGAGAACTTCAAGAACAGAGTCCCTATTGTAAACTACGAAGATATCAAGCCCTTCATCGAACGAATTGCCGATGGGGAACCTTCCACCATCATTTGTGCGCATCCCATTACTGAACTTCTCACAAGGCACGATTTACATAGTTGCTCCTACGTCGAATCAGTTTAATTTCGTCTGTGGATTATGTGTGTAGATTATTCACAACTTCATTGATTTGATACTGTACACAGCTCCGGGACTTCGGGAGGCCTACCAAAGATGATGCCTTCAACTGCTGAGGACTTGGACAGGAAAACATTCTTCTACAACCTTCTCGTACCTGTGATAAATAAGTAACTCCACTCACTTTGACTAGTTCTTAACTGCTAACTAGTTGTATAGAATGAATGTAACAGTGAAAACTAAGGTGAATATAACGAATTTGTAAATCTTATTTCAGGTACTTCCCTGGCTTGGACCAGGGGAAAGCAATGCAGCTCTTGTTCGTCAAACCTGAACTTAGCACCCCCTCAGGGTTGAAGGCAAGACCTGTCTTAACGAGCTATTTTAAGAGCGGCCATTTCACATATCGGCCTTTTAATCGGTATAATGTCTACACAAGTCCTGATGAGATCATCTTGTGTCCTGACTGCAACCAGAGCATGTACTGTCATTTACTCTGTGGATTGTTACAGCGTGATGAGGTTTTAAGGGCCGGTGCAATTTTCGCTTCTGCTTTCCTGCGGGCCATCAAATTCCTAGAGGAATACTGGAGAGAATTATGTTCAAATATAAAAGAAGGTAGAATTAGTGATTGGATTACAGACCTTGGTTGCAGAAATGCTGTCTCCTCGATTCTGACTAGTCCAAATGATGAATTGGCCAATTTGATTGAGCATGAATGTAACAGCACATCATGGGAAGGGATAATCAAAAAGCTTTGGCCTAAAACAAAGTACATTGACGTTGTTATTACAGGCTCTATGGCACAGTATATCCCGATGCTTGAATTCTACTGTGGTGGGATCCCTCTGGTCTCCGTCATGTATGGCTCTTCTGAATGTTTCATTGGTATCAATTTTACGCCACTTTGCAAACCTTCTGATGTCTCTTACACCATCGTCCCAAACATGGCCTACTTTGAGTTTCTACCTGTCTCAAAGGACCATAGAGAGTTACAAGATATCCAGGGGACCGACGTTTCTGATCAGAATTGTGGGGATGAAGAAGATGAGAAGAGAAACATGGAAACTGTTGATCTTGCTGATGTAAAACTTGGGTATTACTATGAACTTGTCGTCACAACTTTTACAGGTAAATATTTGTTCTGCCGAGAATCTGCTACTTGTTTGAGCCATGTTTATGTATCAGGAACAAGGATTTGCTCTTATTAGTTCGTAGCCTGACATCCGTTCGCTGTGAATGGTTTCTCTCTTCATTTAACATTTTCATATTTTTTTTTAATTTTTAGGCCTTTACAGATACAGGGTTGGGGACATTCTCATGGTGACTGGCTTCTACAACAATGCCCCACAGTTTCGGTTTGTGCAAAGACGAAATGTTGTTCTAAGTATCGATACTGACAAAACCAGTGAAGAAGATCTCTTGAAGGCAGTGACACTAGCAAAGAACCTGCTTGAGCCCCTAGGCTTCATGTTGGTTGAGTACACCAGCTTTGCTGACACTTCCTTAATCCCAGGCCACTATGTCCTATTCTGGGAACTCATTAGGAAGGGTAGGAATAGTGTAACAAAGCTTGATCCAGTTATAATGGAGAAATGTTGCTTCACAATAGAGGAATCTTTGGATTCAGTTTACAGGAGGTGTAGGAAGAAGGACAAATCTATTGGACCACTGGAGATGAGGGTTGTTGAACATGGAACGTTTGATGCTCTCATGGACTTGTGTGTCTCTCATGGATCTTCTGTTAACCAATACAAGACACCGAGGTGCATTCAATCTGAGAAAGCCTTAAAGCTCTTGGATTCCAAGGTGGTGGGAAGATTTTTTAGTCAGAAAACACCATTTTGGGAGGCCATTTGAAAATTATGGATAGCTAATAAAATTACAGCTATCATCTTTAGCCTATTGGCGTGCAGCTTGCAAGGAGAATTTTCCATAGTAATTTGTTTTACAGTTCAATGTTTTTTTTTAAATGTTTTCGTGTGTGTATTGTGCATCTTTATATGAAAACAAGTCTATAATTTTAGACTACTATCTTCTTCCTTTTGAGACTTTTTCTGAGTGCCAATATGAAGGAATTAGTCAATCACAACTATACAAGACAAAAGTTGATTGATACTTTTCATAATTATGACAGACTAGTAAGCCATGGATCAAACCCATCAACATGTAGGAATCCGATTAGTTATGACGATATTGATCTACCGAGTGATCAAGTTCAGAAGATCATCGGCTGAGATCAGTTCTGAAAGTATCATTCAGGGCATTGTCATTTTCAGGTATATCCAATAGGCACCATGGAACTGATTCTTACTGCAGTACTTTATACATAATTAACAGTATCTGGATAGGCTCTCATAAGAATTCTTTCAATAATGTCTAATTAAAGAGATGAACATTTAATGGAAGAAGATATAGAGAAATAAGAATTCTTTTCTTGAGTTTTTCATCAGTTGAGTTGAGAAGAACTGATGACTAGAGCAAAGATTGAGAAGTGCTAGCTGAAACCCTACTTCAAGCAAAGAATTATAGCAGTGGGATGTGTGTTTGATAAATTCTGGAGAATGAGAATACGTAGTAACCTGTAAATTATGTACGTAGGATGAGTAATAAAACAGGGTCGACTCTTGAAGTCCTGACTACATTCACAGCTCGAACCAGCCGCCCATATTCTTCATACCTGTGTTTTTATTATTTACTTAATTTTTTATCAAAAGCAATAGGTAGAGAGGCAAGAGGCCAAGATGTAGCCACGGATACTAATAGTGGAAGTTAGGAGGAGATCCATTAACCCAAAAACATAAACAACAGGCTAAGGGGGACAGTGAGAGCAACCCAAGGAGACATAGTACTGTCGAAACAGAGTCGGAGAGAAGTGTGTGTATTAGCGCCTCTGTCTGTTGCATTTATGTTCAACATGTGGTCTTAACCACCGCCAGCTCTTAGGTTACACCATTCCACTGCGACTCTGGCTCCACTCTTTTTCTTTCTTCTTTTTATTAACTCATTCAATAAACTCTTTGTTTTGTTACTCACAGCAGAATTTCCATATACTAATATTTAATCAGACATGTACGGTTCAAATACAGATGATCAGTAGGCATGCATATCCTTCCCTGTCATCAAAATGCTCTCCTTTCTTTCTGCTTTGTGACTACCAAACTTGACCATTAGAATCTAAGCCTAGCCCACCTCCCAATTGGCTGATGCAAATAGGACAAAGGCTTTTGAAAACGTGTCGCCTATTAAGACAACAAGGGATTCATATGTCCTAAAAGTAACCATTCCTCACGAGGTTTCAACTACATTCACAGTTACAGGTCTCTCCTCTTTATCCTCAGCTTACATCTGCAAACTCATCCTTTCATCAAACAAGGAAGAAGAAGAAACTGAAGAAAACGGCCAACCCTTTCGTTTTCCAGTGTTGTTCATGCTCTAAAGCATGTAAGATAGTCGCCCCTTTTTTGCATGGCGTGTGTGATTAGACAGTTTTCAGAAGTAATGCTGCTGCGTGCGCGCCCACAGGCACACGCTTTGATAGAATGATAAGTTGGAGTGTTTCAATCAATGTCTAAAGCAGGAATGGACTGAGGCCAAGCATAGTGAATGTGGTTGGCATTTGGCATCTAGTTAACGGATATAAAGAGCGGGCACACGTGTGTTGGACTGATGTTGGGGACGTTTCGAAGTAAAATCCTTGCACTGTAGCTGTCTTTTGAGCGCTCGAAGTGCCGGGAGGTTGCGAGCAAATGCAGCCCCACCGTGAGGCTAAAACAAAGTGATGATGAGGCAATCCCTGCATCGCATGCACTCAGGGGATAAGGGTCATTTCCTAGTGTCCATGGGCGTGAAAGCGAGAGGACTTTGAGAGGTGGGTCATTGCTTGTTTCTTTTTCACATCAGGAGGAGTGCCAACCCATCGCTCAATACCCTTTGACTGTGTCTGCATGCATTTGCCAATTACGGAAGATCGTACGTCACACAGATAAGCTTATTGGCTACGAAATCGAATTTCGCTAAATATTAAAAAATTGTGGCAAATTAAAAAACTAACAGTCGCTGAATCCACTAAAATAATATCCGCTACGTTTATCACAAAAAGATTTTGGATACACAATAATTTTGTCGGTAAAATATATAACCAATGAGAGCGAAGAATGTAGTACATATTATTTTTGCGATGTATATATTTCGTAGATAAAAGTTTTTAGCTACTAAATCGTAGTTGTAAGTAATTATTTTTATTGACGAATTTTTTTTGTAGCAGAGTAGTTTTATCTACTAATTATTTATTGTAGGTAAATGTTTTTAGAGACGTTCTTGTAAACGCAAGTAAATGTTGTTTAGGTAACAACATTTACCTAAATAAAAAAAATGACGTCGTTTTATATTAGGTTTTCAATGACAATCGTAAGAAAAGGCTACTCCATTCTCGTTCAAGCCATCAACATTTCTCAAAATCCTCTCTTCTGTTTAGGTTCTGTGTTGTGGTCATCACAGTTGAAGAACCATTATTAATTGAATCAGTGTTATTCTTTTGTTTTATTTTTATTAAAGAAGTTGTGCTAAGTTTAAGTTATATCTTTAGGTGTTTATTGTGAGTTCTTAATCACGCATTTGATGTATAGGTTGTGTTTATGATTGTGTTTCGAAGATAATTTAATGTCTGTCTTTGTTATTTGTCTATGGGTTGGCTTCTTCCCAACAACGGACCTTTAACGCTTCCCTCATCAAAGCTTCGTAACTATTTGATGAAAAGTCTTCAAGAGTATTTTACTTTAATTCATTTCCATTAATAGTAATATAGCCCAATATAGATAATAATATATTTCTGTACATCAAGACCATAGTCATGTCGTCATTCACGTATGCATGTCACTCCAATTTCAGTTCGTTTAACGGTTTACTAATTTGACAATATCTAAGTTCTATACTGATTGTGTTTTAGGGAAACCGTTTCGTACTGGCAGTTTATCTGGAGAACTTGTCTTCTATACTAAATCTGGCGACTCATTCACTGTATCCTCTACAAGTTTAGTTATAGCGAAAATGTTGTTGTAAGAGGGTGTGACAAACCTTACACCTAAGAGAAGAACTGTAACATCCCGTTTCCATACTAATGGTTAGAACCCTAGACTTCTGTAATTAAGAAATAACAATGAGATTAGAAAAATACATTTCATACTTATGCATAATGTTAGCATATATACACTTGAATTTAATTGTTTTTGCACACATTTCGATGATTGTATATGTACTCATTTGACATTTTCTGGGTATAATTGATATTTAATGTGATTATAATGTGAATTGAGGATTATGTGTCTTAAAAATTGAGTTGGTGTGTATAAGTAGTGAATTATAAATTTTGGTGAAATATGAGAATTTTCTTAAATTAAGGACATTTTGGATTAGGAAAAATGACAAGTGGCGAGTCAATTGATGAATGGTAGTAGAAATAAGAGTTAAATGATAGTGGAAATTTTTGTAAATGAAGTTGGGATCTAATAACAAGTGTCATTGAAAATTGAGAGACAATTGGAGTAGAAATTAGAGATGATTGGACTAGTTAAATAAGAGAACCTAGTTTAAACTCATAGAAATTGGACAAGTGGCAAGTGTCACTTGCCTTGCCAAGCCTAGTATTAATTCCATGATTATACTAGAAAGACCAAATTAATTGTTTTGATCTTGCTTTCTTCTTCTTCTTTGTGACTTTCTTCACCTTCCACAAGCTTCTTCACTTCCATGAATTTTCTCACCCTCACTACGCAAGCTTTGCTCTCACCTTTCACTTGCTACTTCCACCTTGTTATCTTCTTCACTGTTTCTAAAAGATCTAACCCTACAACCTTTGACTGTTGATGATCATGTATCCTAGAAAGCTAGGTTCACGTGATTTTGAAGAACTTAAAGTTTTAGCAAGTAAGTAACATGTTAAATTGTCATTAGTTGTTTGAATGTGAAATAAATATGGTGATTACAAAATAGTGAGATTAATGGTCATTTTTTATGCGCATTGTGAGTGATGAACAGTGCATATAAATATCTTATTTCTGCATATGAGATGATTAACCTTTCGTAAGATGTTGTTGAAATGATTTTTGAAGTAGAAAGATCATTATGATTATGTAAAAAGAGTGCAAAATAATTCGTTAGATAAATGGTGTTTCATCCTCTGTTTTCACTGTTCTTATACGTTAATCTCCTTGGGTGTTTTAGAAATGGGCTAAAATAAGTCTACAGCTAAGGAAAAAGAAGTTATGGTCAAAAGGGTGAAGGATGTTCAAAATGTCATATATCTCTGCACTCTCCCTGTTACGATCGTGACAGTGAGAAGGTATCCAGAAAAGCACGATCGTGACCAATCAACCAGAATTGCACCATCGTGATAGTGAGTGTGCAGAGATATATGACAGTTTTGAACATCCTTCATCCTTTTGGCCATAACTTCTTCTCTAGACTTCCGATAGACTTGAAATTTGGATCGTGAACTCATCACACATTGTCTTTCCTCTCCACCAAATTTCATGGTTATCTGAATTCATTAGAAAAGGATTGATAATGATTGATTGATGAGTTTAGGATAAAAATGACGAAGAATGCTGGAAATTGTTAAATGAAGTGTTTTCACTTAACAAACATCAGTGTTTTGGCCATATATTGATCTGTAAATATCTAAATGAAATGATTTTTGATTTACTTAAACTAGAGACATGTTGATATAAATTTCATGAAGGAATCAAATTTTAATTATGTCTTTAAGAGTTTCAAATTTTGGATCAAATTTGAGTATTGAGTGTTGTTGCAGTGAGAGAATAGTCTGAAGTATTTTGTGTATAACTTGTATAATACTGAACTAAATTATATGAACTTTAGTTCACTAGAAACTTAAGACATACAGGAACATTTGTTTAGAAGAAAGTATTGCCTAAATACTTCATTTTCCTTGTCTTAATGACCATGCAAAATTGACCCAAAAATCCGAGAAAAGATGAGATAATCGATTGACAATGTTATAACTTAGTAAATGAATTGTTGATATCAAAGTATCAAAGGCATGAGTATAATGGGAATGAAGTTTTTCATATGATAGTAGTTGTGATTCAAGAGAGATGAGCAATATGTATTAAGTAAAGGCAAATGAGAATTTGATATTTTGAGAGCATACACTACTAGAAAAGAAATGACGAGTAATTGAATTATGCTATTAGAATAACCAAGTGTTCTTGAGGTGTAAAACTAAGAATAAGTGAGACACATACAAATGATAGGTTTGATTGATCAAGAGACGTTATTAAGGAAATTTACCCGGAATGGTCAAATTGAGCATGCATTATACATGACACATATACATATGTGATTGATTGAATGTTTATGCGATTGTATAATTAATAATGTACGTACAATATGTGTATTGCATAATGTTGATATACAGGATAGAACGTCCGCATCCAGACATGGACGGATCCACATTACTTGCCCCTACTTGCCTCCAAAAAATTTCATATAAAAAAATTATTATTTTAAGTTTTGATCCCATAAAAAATAAAATTTTGGTCTTATTAAAATTTTGCCCCCACTCAAAAAAAATTCTGGATCTATCCCTGCATCCAGACATTTCTGGTTCATGGAAGCAATTATTAATCTGGAGTGTACTGTGAGTAACCTAAATGGTCTCACTTAATAAATTGTTTGTCTTAAATTCTGTATTGAATTATGTTGTGAATTTGATTGTGTTGATTACAGACATTGAATGTCTGAGGCGTTTGATACATGAATGACATATTGGAAGTGTTTCTTTTATGTGAATTTGATGAAATAAATGATTCTCAACATATATGTTGAATACTAGACCAAAGTCCGAAGATAAATGTGAATGTGATGCATTTTATTACATGAATGCATAAAAGATAAAGGTAGTTGTGACCGAAGTCGCTAGTGAAAAAATCTTAAAGCTCATAATGTGATAAGAGCCTCTGACTCAGTTGCTATTATCCCCGATATCCACTATGGGATATGGGACATTATCTTATACAAGCTCGGTATCCACAAGGGATATAGGTTCGTAAAAAAACACTCGATCATAACAAAGTAATAAATGAAAATGAGTCTCATGTGCATTGCATTTATAATGGTTATGCATGCTTTAAATGATCGAAATGATCGATTTGACTCCTCTGAATGTGATATGTAATGCTACATGATGATAAATGAAATGATGTGAATTATGTGACTGTATAAGTTGATGTGCTATATGATATGAGTGAATAGTCGAGAATGGTTAACACACTGAGTTCGCAAAACTCACCAAAATTGCAACATTATTTTTCAGGCTCAAAGGAATTACCCCTTTAGACAAACGGAAGTTTAGCCACTGCATTCGAGTAAGAGATAGAGGTAGGGATCAATTCGCGTCTGCTTAGATTTTTCATTATTTTATACTAAAGTATGTATTCCATAATTATTGTTTCATGTGTATTTGAATAATTGTGTTTGTAATAACTTTCCAAATTGGAAATGTTTGTAAATGAGATTGATCAATAAGCGTAATAATAATTGTGACTTCGATGTTTATTAAATAAAAATATGGGCCCAATTTGATCAGTGGTTTTCTGTAATATGAAAATTTTGTAATGAGCTTCGATTGTTTGACTATTCTAGCATGTCACCCTCGTAAAGTATGTTCTCGGATACCGTCAGTATATTCGAGGATATGCCCTATGAGAGTGGGGTGCTACAAGAACTATCACTGTTTCAATTGATGTCTTCAAATGTGCAAGGACCCTTCTCGGGATTTCAGGCATTAGAATTCATTTACCTTTACCAAATCTCGTGTCACTTAGAATTCAAAAAAATAATTATATCATTGTCATTTATTGATGCAATCAACTGGACTTAGCTTTAAAGTTGATTTATTGTTGTATCTATAAGAATTTGTCAAACAACCTCTCTACTAGTTAGGGGTCAAGTTACATACTATTAAGTGTGGACTGTTATTGTTCTTATTCTATGATTGTATGAATTGTTAAACTTCTAATTCAAAGTTCGTACAACTTCATATATCATATTATTATATTGATACAATTATTTAAATTTTTTATAACTAATTTTTGCAATGTTAATAAATATTATTATATTAATGATTAATTAATAATACTGTTTAATACTTAAAATTATATTGCGTGTGTTTTTTCAACATTACATTGTAAATAGTCAAAATAAATCTCCAATAAAACATATCTTAACAATGATAGATTATAAAAATATTAGTTTAACAATTTTGGAAAATGTCAACCCTTTGGTGACGATTTAGGCAAATGGTCACCAAATGTGTTGCAAATTACTGTAGAACATTCGAATGTGGACCATTTAGTGATGATTTTCAGAAATCGTCACTGAATATGTAACATTTGGTGTCGATTTTCAAAATTCGCCACCAAATGTTTATCTTTTAGTGACGCTTCAAAATATCGTCATCAAATGGTCACTTTTAGCGACAATGTCAAAATTTTATCAAAAAACTAAACGTTTTTTTATTGACGATTTTATATAATTGTCGCCAATTGTGAACCCTTAGGTGATGATTTCAAATATTGGTCACCAAGTGTTTAACAAATTATGGTGATGATTTATGAAAAGTGTCACCAAAAGTTCAATTCATTTAGCAATGAATTTTTGAAATCGTCACCTATTGTTGATCATTTTGTGACAATTTTTGATAATCGGCATTAAATATTTACCATTTGAGGACGATTTTTGTCATTCGTCATGAAATGTTGATTCTTTTGTAACGTTTTTTTAGTTAGTTGGTAACAGCTTAGTTTTAATAACGATTTTAAAAATTCTCAAAATATAATAACTTTTGTCAATGATTTTGAGAACGTCCAAAAAATTTTAAAAAAAAGAAGCTAAATATCTACATTGTTGTATTGCGTGAGGATATCTATAATGCATAATGCATGACAGAGGCTTTGTTTCCCGCATAGCGAGACTAAATAGGGCTATTAGTCAGGTTCTGAGGCATTGACGTAATAGCGAGAGAGACAAATGAGAAGGTATCCTAAGAGAAGGATACTGTTGTTCTAGGCCCTCCACCTGCTGCTTTTGTAAATAGTCACACGCATCTGTGTCAATGAATAGACTTTTTATGAACTCCATCCTCCACCTATTACTACTACCATTGCTATGAAATGAAACACTTCCAGAGATTGAATACAAAGACCATTATGACTAATTGTCAAAACCCTAGTCTTGATAACGTATCTCCATTTTCACTTGAGCTTTGCTTGATTTGATTCAATAAAGCTTATGTGGATTAGAGTGTTTATGGTCAATTGATTATAATGATCCATTTGTGTTTCACATAGTGGGCTTCCTTTTTTGTCACAATGATGAGCCCTGATCTGGAAACGGTCACCATTGGTGGATAATATCTAACTTAATGCTTGGAAGGGTCACTGGCCATGCATCTAAGATAAGTTTCCACACTCTATTAACTTTTTGTGCTTGCCCATCAAACTGAGAATGATAGGTAGTTGATGAATGCAAGGTCACTTCTTGATTTTTAAAAAACTCATACCAAACAATACTAGTGAAAATTAGACTTCCAGCCCTAACAATAGTATGTGATGATGAGAATTCACGACTCGCCGAATTTTTCATATAAATCTTTAACTTTGTATTGGTGTATTAATTAAGGAGGTAACAATCTCCTTATATAGGCAAAAGTCTTGTTCCAATTATTTTCCCAACTAATATGGGACAAACAAAGGAGTCAAAACTTAACAATAACTCAACATGTGATATATCAATCTTTTTTGAATCAGTAGACACACCCTCTTTAGCGATGAAATATCCTAATTACTCCATTCTATAAGTGCCAAATGTGCATTTTATAGACTTAACAAAAAATGAATGCTTTCTAAATACTTCTGATACTCTTTAGGATGCTCCATACTTCATGATGTGGTGGGCATTTGAGAGTTTTGTGATAGCTGAATCAATCATATAGAAGCCCATTTTGTTAATGGACTTTCGGATACCTTAATTGAGCCCACCAAGAACAAGAAGTGGAAGCCGCCGTCAAGTCAAGTTCAGTTCAAATCCTTTTATTTATTACGTCGCAATCGGCGGTGAATTCGAGACTTCAGTCCCTCCCCGAGCATCACAGTATCGGTTTGGTTGAAAGTTGAAAGTCGTCAGAACTTTCAATTTTCTAATGTAATAGTTAAATCCCCAAAGAAGCCGACAAAACGTAATCCAACACCTGCGTTCTTGTCTTAAACCAATCTGTTCTCATTTCTTATTTGCTTACATCCCAATTCAGTAGTGACTGATCCCGGCGATTAAAATGATACCGCCGGAGCTCCAAACCCGATCGTTCCGCCCCTACATGGAATCCTCCGCCAGCTTTCCTTCCTTCTCCTCCTTCAACAGTTACTCACCCCATCGAAACCCTAACTCTAATCCTAATTCCAACTTCCGTTCAGCTTCATCCTCCTCCTCCTCCTCCAGATCTCGCTTATCTCCTTCCTCCTTCACACACAATGCTCGCATCGCCATAGCTCTGGTCCCCGCCGCCGCCTTCCTCCTAGACCTTGGCGGCGCTCCCGTGATCGCAACCCTAACCCTAGGTCTGATGATCGCCTACATCCTTGATTCACTTAACTTCAAGTCCGGCGCGTTCTTCGGCGTCTGGTTCTCCCTAGTCGCCGCGCAGATCGCGTTCTTCTTCTCTTCGTCGCTCGTCTTCGCTTTCAACTCAGCAGTTCTCGGTGTCTTGGCGTCTTTGCTTTGCGCTCAGTCGAATTTTCTTATTGGCGTTTGGGCGTCTCTTCAGTTCAAGTGGATCCAGCTTGAGAATCCTTCAATCGTCGTCGCGCTCGAGAGGCTTTTGTTTGGTTGTCTTCCCTTCATTGCTTCGACTCTCTTCACCTGGGCTACAATCTCAGCCGTTGGTATGCACAACGCCGCTTACTATTTCATGACTTTTAATTGCGTTTTCTATTGGCTCTTTGGAATTCCTCGTGCGTCTTCATTTAAAGCTAAACAGGAAGTTAAGTATCATGGTGGTGAAGCTTCTGATGATAACTTCATTTTAAGCCCTCTTGAAAGTTGCTTTCATGCTCTGAATTTGCTCTTCTTTCCTTTGGTTTTCCATGTTGCGTCTCACCACTCGGTTGTCTTGTCCTCTGCTGCTTCTGTTTGCGATTTGTTTCTGCTCTTTTTTATCCCTTTCTTGTTCTTGCTCTATGCGTCCACAAGGGGTGCGCTTTGGTGGGTTACTAAGAATGCCCACCAGTTGCATATGATTCGTGTGGTGAATGGTGCGGTGGCTTTGGTTGTTGTGGTGATAGCTCTGGAGGTTAGAGTTGTGTTTCATTCGTTTGGGCGATACATTCAGGTTCCCCCGCCGTTGAATTATTTCTTGGTCACAATGGTTATGCTTGGAGGGGCTGCGGGAGTTGGGTCTTACGCGCTTGGTATGATTTCGGATGCTTCCAGCTCTTTGGCTTTCACTACGTTGGCTGTAGCCGTTAGTGCTACTGGAGCTATTGTTGTGGGTTTTCCCATCCTGGTATATACTTCACTCTCTCAGACTTCAATTTTCTCGTTTAACTGCAATAATATACAAGATGTATATGCGTTGGATTTCAAACGTTCCTTAAAGAATAGACGTCTTATGGATGAAGCCAGGCAAATAGATATAGTTCAGTTAACCTTGTGCAAACTAATCAATGTCGTTGTCATGCTTGCTGAGTAAGTGGGAAGGTTTACTGACTTGAGTAAGCAGGGCATAATCTATATTTATTATGATACATGAGACCTAATCTGTATACATTTCATAATTGTTATTTCTTGACTGCCATTTCCATAAATTGATTTCAAATTCAAGATTTTAGTTTTCTGTTAGAAATACCTTGTCTTTTCCCATCAGTTGCAATTTAATATTTTTCTATATTATCTCTCTTACAAGTCCTGTTATTATTTGTATCAAATGTTAAACTTGTTTATTCTTTCTTTTGCAGTTTATTCCACTCCCTTCAATTGCTGGCTTCTACTTAGCTCGCTTTTTCACAAAGAAAAGCCTTCCATCGTACTTTGCCTTTGTTGTACTTGGGAGCTTAATGGTTACTTGGTTTGTGCTGCATAATTTCTGGGACCTGAATATTTGGTTGGCAGGCATGTCGCTGAAGTCCTTCTGTAAACTCATCGTGGCAAATGTCATACTAGCTATGGCTGTTCCTGGTTTAGCTCTTCTACCATCAAAACTTCATTTTTTGGCTGAAGTAGGTTTGATAGGCCATACTTTACTCTTGTGCCATGTTGAAAATCGGTTTTTTAATTACTCGGGTATATACTACTATGGGTTTGAGGATGACGTGATGTATCCAAGTTATATGGTTATTATGACAACTTTAGTGGGTTTGGCTTTGGTGAGGAGACTATCAGTAGATCACCGAATTGGAGCAAAAGCAGTTTGGATCCTAACTTGTTTGTACTCTTCAAAGTTGGCCATGCTGTTTATTTCATCTAAATCTGTTGTATGGGTTTCAGCTCTACTTCTACTGGCCATTTCTCCCCCCTTGCTACTCTACAAGTATGTAGTTCTACACTTCTGATTCACTGTCTTTAAGTTCTTCTCAAGGTTTTCCCTTCATCAAGTAATGCCAATTCATTTTTATCTCATTTCAGGGGTGATAATTCACGAAAAGCCTCCAAAATGAAACTATGGCAAGGTTATATGCATGCCTGTGTGGTTGCTTTGGCTGTATGGTTCTGTCGTGAAACAATTTTCGAAGCTCTACAATGGTGGAATGGGAGGCCCCCAACTGATGGTTTGCTTTTAGGTTTCTGTATTGTTTTGACAGGGTTGGCTTGTGTACCAATTGTTGTTCTTCATTTCTCTCATGTCCTTGTAAGTTCCCTTTTCTCCTGTTGTATTTACTCTTTTTGTCTGTGTGAATATGTAGTTGATAATAAGATCGACTGTTGTCTACCCTAAACATTCCACGAACTGTGTATATGATTCTCTCTTTGTGATTTTAGCTTCAGAACAATTGGTATTAGTTGAGCAAAATATAAATCATGGTTCTTTATAGTGATAACTAAGTATAGCATATCTTGCTCTCTCTCTCTTACCTCTCTGAACTGTGAGAAAGTGAGTTATGTGAATAATATTGGAAAGTTAAGCAAGCCGGATTATCACCTGTAAGGAATAGAAGTATATTGTATAGCAATAGGTGATCCATGATATTCATCTCAGCTAGGCTTCTCTGTGCTATCATCACAGATTTCACCTAACTATGCCATGGCTTCTTTAAGCTGCAATAGCTTGGTCAGGATATTCTTACTGTTTTTATGAGAATGTTTCATATGTTTGGATTTCGTTGAATTTCAGTCACCGCAATTTTTTTTTTTGCCTCTTCTCATCATCCTGAACTTTTGCCAACTGAATATCTCTCTCTTGCTACTTGTTGTTCAGGCTGCTAAGAGATGGCTACTTCTGGTGGTGGCAACAGGGTTATTGTTCATTCTAATGCAGCCACCAATCCCGGTAACATGGACTTACAAATCTGACATAATCAAGGCGGCTCGTCAATCTTCCGATGACATCTCCATTTATGGCTTCATGGCATCAAAGCCTACCTGGCCTTCTTGGCTGCTTATTGTGGCAATAATACTTACTCTGGCGGTTACTACTTCTATAATACCAATTAAGTACATTGTAAAGTTAAGAGCATTCTATTCCATTGCCATAGGGGTTGCTCTTGGAGTTTACATATCTGCCGAGTACTTCATTCAAGCTGCTGTCCTGCATGCCCTCATTGTAGTAACTATGGTCTGCACCTCTGTGTTTGTTGTCTTCACTCATTATCCATCTGCTTCAAGCACTAAGCTGCTACCATGGGTATTTGCTTTGCTTGTGGCACTTTTCCCTGTGACATATTTATTGGAAGGTCAGGTGAGATTCAAAAGCATTTTTGGAGATGAAACTAGGGACATGGGAGAAGAAGATAGAAAACTTACAGCTCTCTTGGCTGTTGAGGGGGCAAGGACATCTCTTCTTGGTTTATATGCAGCAATCTTCATGCTCATAGCACTTGAAATCAAGTTTGAGCTTGCCTCACTGGTGAGGGAAAAAGCTTTTGAAAGGGGTGGAATGAGACCTAGCCAATCTAGTCACAGTAGTGCTGGTACATTTGCTCCTCGAATGAGATTTATGCAACAGCGTCGGGCCTCTACTGTACAGACATTCACAATCAAGAGAATGGCTGCTGAGGGAGCCTGGATGCCTGCGGTTGGTAATGTTGCTACGGTGTTGTGTTTTGCCATATGCCTAATCTTGAATGTCAATCTAACAGGGGGTTCGAATCAGGCTATATTTTTCCTGGCTCCTATTTTGCTACTCCTCAACCAGGATTCTGATTTTGTTGCCGGTTTTGGGGATAAGCAAAGGTATTTTCCTGTTACAGTAGCTATATCAGCCTATTTGGTCTTGACTGCACTCTACAGTATATGGGAAGATGTGTGGCATGGGAATGTTGGGTGGGGCCTTGAAGTTGGTGGCCCTGATTGGTTCTTCGCAGTCAAGAATTTGGCCCTTCTCATTCTTACATTCCCTAGTCATATCCTTTTTAACCGTTTTGTGTGGAGTTACATAAAGGTGACAGACTCAATGCCACTGATAACGCTGCCCCTTAATCTGCCTTCGATCATAATATCGGATGTGATGAAAATTAGGATATTAGGGATCTTAGGTATTATTTATGCTATTACCCAGTCTATAATATCTAGGCAGCAATACATCTCAGGACTGAAGTATATTTAGGCAAATACAAACTGTACATTATGTACTGGAAAATTTTCAAGTGAGGTGCTGAATTTCAGGTTGGAGCTTCTAATTACCCTTACATTTTGACTAGCTGTATGCCTGCATTACTGATATATCTGTGCTTTTTTGAGCTGTTATTGCAAGCTTTTGCTTTAAAATTTTTGGTTTTACGGGTCAAAATTTTTAGGAAATATGGTTCTACTTAATTCTTGGACTTGGGTGGCCTCATATGTTACCATCTCTTTGCATTATTCATTACGTGTGTGTGCATTCATCATACTGAAGCTGAGAATGGAACTCAACACAAAATTGTAATGTATGTATGAAGAACTTTATAATGTTTGAATGGACCGTATTAGGATTAATGCACGGGAGGCTTCCATATGAACTTGCGTTCATGTCGCCGCTCTCATGATGGCTTCAAAAGGGGGCATGGGATTGTGATGTTATGGTATGAGTCCACTTCATAATATTTATGCTTTTGAAGACAAATATTGCAAGTTGTTTGATCTAGGCGAATGACAATTTTCTCATCTTATTTCAAGTAAAAAGCATTGCCTTTTTCATATTGAATGTTATTATTTAATTTAAAAAATTGCCCTTTTAAGTGGTTGTGAATGATGGTAGTACAAAGGTGTTGGACAGTTTGTCTTCTTGACTTCCATCCTTCTTTTTGGTTAGCCATGGGCACTAGCTAGTTTTTTAAAATTAAAAATATAAAAATATTATTATTTTAATTATATCTTAGTCTAGACTGTTTAGGTTCAGTCTTATTTGAGACTAAACTCTTTTAAGTAAAACAATGTTTTGTTTATAATAATCGAGTTTGGGCCTAGGTTTAGCCTATAGATTGGTCTATGGAAAACAACTAAATTTAGACTTATAGGTTAAAAATTGTCATCCTTATTTTTGGTGTAACAAAATAAAAAGAACTTGGAACAAGAATGTTCTTTAGGCTATGCTTGACTAGGTGGTTATTAAGAGAATGTTATGTAATATTATTTCATCATTTAAGAGAAAAGTTTATAATGACATCAAATAGAATAAGATTGAAAGAGAAGGTTTCATATTACATCTCATTATATCTTAAATAGTAAAAATAAGTTACTTCCGATTTGGGAGGTTTATCATAAAAATATAAAATAATAAATAATATTGCACTATATTATTATGAGTCATTCCAAATAACATTTTACTATATTAAATTATGAACCTTTTTATTCCTTTCAAATAATAATTTTCTAATTACGTCTATTTATATTTCATTTTATTATAAATCATTTCATTTCACTTTACTCTATTATAAACCTTACGTTTAATCACGTTCAACTAATTCGTGGAATTGCTTTAAAATCTTCAAATATTGGAGATATTCTATTATTGTCTCAAAAGGTGGAATCAGCCACCCCAACTGCCCCCACACCCGGACCCGACCAGATTGTGAGGGGTTAAACCACGGTTTGATCTTGGTCGACTACTTAGCAGAGCGGCCCATGCGCTCCCGTTATTGGGAATCAAACTTTGGTCCTTATCCCAAGTTACCCTGCTAGATTGTCAACCGAGCTACCTGTAGGTGTGTGTCGTTATCCGGAAAGAGAGTCTTCCTTCATAGCTTAAAATTGTCATAAACAGATTTATCCATGTTGACTTGAGAGGAGGTAAATTTTGCCATTTTTTTTAATTACCAAAAAATTTTGCCAATTTTGACCAAAAATCATATGTTAATGTTTTTCCGTTGAAATCCAGATGATTGTTTTTTTTAAAGGTAATGGAAACTATCATTAACCATATAAATGAGTTAAACAAGGGGGAATAAACACCCAAACTTTCAAACGAGAGAAATTGCAAGACACTCGAGCAAGTTTATGAGCGCCCACATTTTCTCGTCGATTAATCCAAATAACAGAAATATTAGAACGACTTTTCAAAATTAATTTGCAATCCTTAATAATGCCTCCAAACTCGGAATGATCCTCTTGTTGCGATTTAATGACGAGCACGACAAGTTGAGAGTCAGTAAAGATACTCCCCACCTGTTGCATGTTGTTAACTGTCCAAATAAGAGCCTGTCGAACCGCTAACGCCTCCGTCACTAATGCTGAATGTAGACCATCAAACAAACCAGAAACTGCATGTTGAAATAGGCCTTCAAGGTTCTCAATGATAAAGCCAAACCCCGATATGCCCATACTTTGAAATCTTGCCCCGTCAACGAAAAGATGCCACTCATCCAAGCTATCTGCTGCACATTGTCGTCGCCCAGCAGCTAGAAAACGATTGGCTACTGGGCCGCTATTGCCACCGGAGGACAAAAGCTGATGCTGTTGTTTTTGTTCTTGAGCCAACCTCCATTGATGTAGATGATTCAGTACAAGTCGCCAAGTGCCCATCGCTGAAGGAAATTGAGCGTGCCATAAGCCTTTGTTTCTGCCCTCTCATATCTGCCATGTTATGGTTGTAAATTTGGAGATGTTTGCGCCATTGTTCGCAGTCAGTACCTGCAAGAAAAACTCCCTAAAAGAAGGAGCTGGGTTAGTAATAACAAAATCACCTAACTCCCACACCTCTCTCGCCCTCTCACACCCCACCAAGCAATGATTGACATCCTCCACCGCCCCACAGTAGCATTTATCATCCACCTGCACTCCTCTACGAGCTAGTTGTACCTTAGTAGGTAGAATGCCTTTTAGAGCTCTCCACATGAAAACTTTAACTTTTGGAGGAGAAGCAATATGCTATACTTTTCCCCAGAAGTCTCCCTCTTCTACCTCACCACCTCTACCCAATATTTTCAAAGCTACATAATAACAAGACTTCACTGTATAGATCCCCTTTTTATCAAAATGCCAAACCCGACTATCCGCACACTCTCCCCACCGAATTGGAATTGCAAGGATATTCCTACTATCTCGAAAACTAAACATGTCCATGACCTTGTCCACATCCCACGCCCGCTCATCTCCCCTAAACAGCTCACACACTTTAAATGTAGGACTCACAGAAGTCGTGCCATCTTCCACCCAAAATGCCCCATCTCTAGGTATCCATGGATCCACACCTACCCTAATTGTCTCCCCATTACCTACTCGCCACCTCACTCCTTTCTTTAAAATATCCTTAGCAAACTACACACTTCTCCACGCGTAGCTAGGATTATGTCCAATCTCGGCATCCAAGAAATCTCCTTGAGGGAAGTATTTAGATTTGAGAATCCTAAATAGAAGAGTGTTGGGACCATGTAAAAGTCGTCACCCCTGTTTGCCAAGCATACTTAAATCCAGATGATTGTTGGTGGTCATCATCAACAAAGTTAAAGGACAAATTGGCCATTTCATAAGTCCACCCAATTTGTGTGTGGTGCGGCATAACATAACCTGATAAACGTACACTCGAGGAACGAAGGATAAGAGAATCCACGCGTCGTGCTCTTAGGAAGGAGCTTAGATAGGAAAAATGGGCGTGGCATCCTCGTCGTCACTCGGTATTTTACCTTCACTTCTACTATTCCTTCTCATCTTCTGGTTTTCGCCAGGATCATCCAAGGAGCAAGACCCGAGTCCTGCACCATGGCCCCACCAATTCCATGCCATCCTCTTCATGAACTACTCTGGTATCCTTCAAAAGATCGACCTTTGGTACGATTGGCCTGGTGGCAGAAACTTCAACATCGTACAACATCAGCTTGGCGACATTCTGTATGATCTGGAGTGGAACAATGGTACTTCCTTCATTTACAACTTAGACTCCCACAATCACCAGTGCTCCTCCCTCCAGTTAGAGGTTGGAATTCTCCGTCCCAATTGGCTTGATGGAGCTGAGTATTTGGGTCAGCGCCACGTGGATGGCTTCCTCTGCAATGTCTGGCAGAAGGTTGATTTCATTTGGTACTATGAGGATGTTGTTACTAAGAAGCCCGTTCACTGGGTCTTCTACACCGGTAAGCGTTTATCACCACAAACTACTAACGTTGATTACGTGGTGGGGTGGGGAGTTTTATGTTTCGTCTTTGTTTCTTGATATTTGCAGGGAGGGAGGCTCATGTAATGACATTTGAAGTTGGAGCAGTGCTGGAGGATGAGAAGTGGCAAGCTCCTGCTTATTGCTTTAACAAGAAAGTTGATGATGAAAGTCATAATCCTGACGCTAGTCAGCTGGTTGATGGAGTTCTGAGAGGTTCCAATGTGCTCGCAAATGCATTGTAATTCAAGAATAAAGGAACCCCTTCACTTCAGTCTCTGAGTCTTTGTGCTTGCTTTAGGTCACGTTTACTGATTTTTAGATTAAAATATCATGTTTGTGCTGCGACCAAAAACTACTAATATTTAGAACCCTGAAGTGTTCACTTTGCTTCTGCTGTATGGGACGTGCTATTGCTACAGTTAAGCGATCCTCTTCGGATCATTCATCCAATCCAAGGAGACTGTAATGTCATAAAGCTCGTTTATCTTTTGCGCAGTTTCATTGTGTTCATAGAAAGATCTATCGTTAGATTGATATTCAACTGCTAGATAGATAATATATAGCCCTCTTGATAATTCAGCAATAGCATTTAAACGTGAACATAAGGTAGTCTAAAAGGTCAAATCGCTTGTGAATAGAAGTTATAGACCCCTTCAAAGCTTTCAGCTTCTGTTATGGACCCGACGCTTATCCCCCTAGTAAGTTCCGATCTTGCTATAGTACGAGTATGTCCGAATAATCAAAACCAGGGAGGAAATTTATAAATAAGAGCATAAGAGTCTAAGTTTACTCAATATGCCAAGAAGTATTAAAACAAAAACTATGTCATAATCTAACGTGAATATATCCTGAGCTTGTGATACCATCAGATTTTCTCAGGACAATGGGATATAAGGGTTGGCAATCGATCTTCCTACTTATCAACCAGGTTGGAGTGCTTCTATTTTAGTTGATACAACCTTTTCCCTCGTCTCAATTCTTGTGCTTTGCCCTGTATTTGTACCTATTCGCCGCATATAGAAACACCATGAAGTTTATGACGCTTAGACCTGCAAGCAGCCAGTAAAAATAATCGAATCTACCCTTATTTACATTCATCGCCAACCATGATTCTTTCCCTTTAGCTTCATTCCCTGTAAGTGATTTAACAATGTTGTTAAAAGGGGTTGTTAGAAAGCTGCCTATGCCACCCGCAAGCGCAGCATATGAGGATCCTACGCTTCTCATAGCATCAGGAGCTTCCTCGTACAGAAATTCCAATAGTGCAACTGTGGCAAAGACTTCAGCTATTCCAATCAGACAGTACTGGATTACCAACCAGTATGCACTGAACCCGGGCATTGCAGACAGGAAAATTTCTTCAAACTCATGTTCTATTGCATATTTCCTTCTGTACCTCTCCAAAATCCCAGCCCACACAACAGATATGATTGAAAACACCAGACCTATCCCTATCCTCTGTAGTTGTGTAGCACCATGAGGATGACCGGTGAAGAGTCGAGCCAATGGAACAAATGTATAGTAATATAGAGATAAGAACAGGAATATGCTGAGTGCAGGAAAGACAGGCATACATGTTACAGGGACCTTGAAATGTCCCAAATGTGTGTTCATAGTATATGCTTGCTGCACTGAGAGAGTCAGATACTCGGTTACTATTAGATTCATCACGATGGTCAGTAATGGTATTGGTATAAGTTTGATAAGAATCTTGACTTCCTCTACTTGAGTTACAGTGCAAAGCCTCCAAGGGCTTGGATCAGGATCATCCTCCTTTAATTGAAGAGCTGCCTTGTCCAAAAACCTGCAGAGGCAGAACCAGAAACAGATTCAGTAGCAGGCAAACAATTGTCCAAGTGCACACTAGAACAGACCCTCAATGGTGTCTGATTCAGCCTAAAGTCCGTAGAATATACTTGGTTTTATTTTGTAAGATTGACTGACGTACCTCACAAAACTAAATTGAGAAGGTATTGGTTGGTCCTGATACAATCAAGGAAGGGAAACAGTACCTGAAATCGTTGGTATGCGCTATTTTCGCGCTGCCTTTGATAGCAGAGCGATTGCCAGAAATCTCATAGAGGCCTACAAACTCAGTGCTTGAGAAATTGGCATTTCTTTTTCGAAAGGCAGCAACCAGAACCTGAGCAACTCGTGTTAGGGGACTTCCTCCTGGTAATCTGTGCCTGTATAGAGGAGTGCCGACAAAGAATAGGATGTTGGATATGCCCATACCTACTGCTAGTGCACCAAAAGCATATCCCCACCCCTTCTGCATCTGAATGTAGACGATCAGCGTGAAGGCTGTTATGCCCCCAATCGATACAAAAAGATAGAAGAAGTTGAAAAAGCTATCCAGGTGAGTCTGGTAATTTTTAGTCCTTTCATCAAACTGATCAGCTCCAAAGGAAGAGACACATGGCCTTATACCTGCAGAACCTAATCCACTGGCGTAAAGAACTGTATTCAGGTAGATCATCTGCCATGGTTTTGCCTTGTCGCAAGTACCCAAAAGCAAGCCAAATTGGGGGCAATTCTGATCTGGCATAAAGGCCTTCACCGTGGCAGATATCGTGATACCTATCAAACCCTCCAGGAGGCCAACATGACAGAACAATATTGATGATCATCAGTATTATCCTTCAAGAAAATTACATAAACAGAATGCATATGTACTGAAGTGTACATGGATACACTGGCAATTACAGAATACAGCTCTCTTGGCAATAATACAAAAAAGTTAGCTACTTTGTTCAAGTAACAGTTTCTTACCACAAAATAGAGTGTTGTAAAACTTGCTATTGTCCAATATCGACCCAGATAAGCATCAGCAAGAAAACCACCGATGATAGAGGATACTTGCGATATCCCAAGAAAGTTGCTCACTAAAATTGCTGAACCACTGAAGGGCTTGTGCATAACGTTGAACATGAAGAGCACCATGTTAACTGCAAGACCATAATAGCACATCTTCTCTGCCATTTCATTCCCTGTAAGTGACAATCTCAGCCAATTAAGTCCCCTTAAACTGCTCCACCTTTACTAGGTTTTATTCAAGCTTAAGGTGGAGTCCGGATCAGTTCATACAAACTCTATTAAGTGTTCAATCATACATTGGAACTCAGATTTAGAGAAGCAATCAACAGCTGAAACCGTGCTCTTAACCATAAAAGTAAAAGAAACAATCTTCGTGGATAAAGCAGATTTTTTATTACCAAAAATGAAAAGAACAGCAATCCAGCCACCGGTCTTTGGGAGACGATGATCGGGAATTGGTTTACCGCGAATATCAACGGGCGTAGTTCCTATATGCCAATTATCAGACTCCGTCGAGTGGATTCCATCGAGCTTCATGCTTGAAGTTGACTCTGACTTTCCATTAATGCTCATCGCGGGTGCCTCTTCAGGACAAGCAGGCGGTGGCTTTATTTCACTACTTGCTCCCATCTCTCCACTCCCTGCATAAACCAAACCATACCCAGTATACCACATCATCAGTACATGGAAACCGCCATTATCAATAACTTCAAAGACTTCAAAGCAAGATCCATCAGAAAGCAGTAAAGCAAAAGGGAAAAAAGAACGGATCTTGACAAGCTTCTTGGCTTCTGGAGTGTTTTTCCAAGATCGTTGCTGAAAAAATTATAGTAACTAAACTAGTGGTACAAAACAAAAGCTGAATGAAAACCACACGCACAGATACATACAAAGAAATAGGAATTTGGGATATTTTTGCACACACCTTCAACGTGAAATTGGTTGGTGAAGGAAGTGACTTCTTTAATAAGTTCTATGGAGACAACACCTGCAGCACTTTGAACACAGGTATGTGAATGTGATCACTCTAAATACCTTTGTCCTGTAAAAGATTATATATATTCATAGCTAGAATTAGATATTCAATTGGTTAGTGTATAAAGAACTTGTCTTTTGACCATGTCCTGAACCCCTAGCAGGCTAGCACTCCACACTTGAGTGTTAGTGGTCTACATGATATCTTCAACAGTTGTGTTTGTGTGGCAGACTGTAACTACTCGCATCTTATCCATTAATGCTTAATGGAAACAGTTGGCCACGAGCCATTAAAGAATCCAACGAACACACGATCCCCGATTTGTAGGCAAATGGCCTAATAAATAATATATCCACTATTCTTACCACAGATACAAACAAGACTCGGAATTTAGAATAAATTCTTCTGAAAATTTTTAATTTATAAATAATTTTTTAATAACTTTTAAAAAAATTAAACGTTTTGAATTATGAAAACTTTGTCAATATTAATTCAATAATTCACAAATAAATTAATTTTCTATTTTAAGCAATCGCTCTCATTAGCATCAATTTTAATTCAATAATTCACAAATGTCTATCTACTTTAGCCTCTTACTATTTAAAAATTATTATATATAATGATCCCGCGTTCTATATATAATCGGGAACAGAGTACCTATTCTCATTATTCCGTGCCTACCCTACATTACTTTATGAGCATTCATCCATTTAATAAATGAGATCCACATAAATTGAATGGATGAATATTCTAAAAAACGTGAAAAGATAATCTGAATTGATATATTGAATAAAGATATCAGTCAATTAGGAAATATAATCAAGTAACTGTGACCGATCTCCGAACCGGATTAGCCGTCCTAGTGAGTTCGGATACCGAGGGTTCACCCAAAAAGGAAATATAATTAAGTTTTATTACACAAATAACATATTTAAAAATAAAAAATTAATTAAATTAAATAAAAAATCGGATAAGATTAGTAATATTCCTACTTATATTAGACACTTGAACAGAGAATACGTATTAAACATCCAAATTGAAAACGTTTTTTGGAACGAAAAAACAGAAAAGGAGAGAAGTTTGTGAAGAAAAGATATCATTTTTTCTTAATTCATACAATATAAATGTTGCTTTATATAAAGAGTAGACGTAAACCCACTCATTAAAATACAACGTGATACTATAAATAACAATAAAGGCTTATTTAGAACTTTTAAAAAACAATTTAAATCATTATAATCTTAAATAGTAAGTAATATAAAAAATTGATTTTACAAGGCAAAAAGAGAAATGAGAGAATGTTTTCTCAAATTTATATTTAAAATGTTTTATTTTTATTTTTATTAATAAATAATAATATTTTTAATATTTCATGTACGTTTATTCCAAATTTCAAATAAAAAAATACATGTGTTATGTAATTAAAATATGAGTATTTTCTCATATTCTTTTCAGTCTTGTCATTAATTTACCTAGTTTGTGTAAAATATTCCTTTGATTTTTTATTTGTTAATTTTAGGTGTTTGTAATGTTTTATTTTAGAATTTTATGAGTTTGCAAGTATTCTTTTTCATCTTTTTGCTATTTTATAAGTTATACAATCACTCGGATGAACCCAAGGTCTAAGTCTAAAAGACCGTAAACAATTCATGACTTGGATCCTTTAAGAGTACAATGTAGCGAGACAAGTAGGAGTAGCCTGATTGGTTTCAATTCCTCACTTAAGGCTCTCCTTTATAGAAGGTTTTGAGTTCGAGTCACCAAAAAAGGAGAGAGGAGAATTTTCTCTGTTGATGATCCTCTAGCCCCTTGGGCATGCTCCTTGGGAGGATTAATTACGGACGTCTCGCTTTCAACGGCAGTGTGAGAGTTGGAGCTACTAGGGAACCCGACGCAATTAGTATGTGACGACTCCTTGTGCACAAAAGTGTACAGGCTATATAGGAACCTGAGGGATCTTGGGGGTTCTAGATTTACCTCCTCTATGGCTCTTGGGGTGGGCTCTTAGGGGCTTAGGATTAGTCCAGCAAAAAGCTGGGATACCTAATGTACAAAAAAAAAAGACTTCAATGTAGCGACGCTTGTTTTGAGCTCTATGATAGAATTTTATCATTAATTTTGTGGACTAGTATAGTAAATATAATTTTGTACAAACCCCAATTAATTAGATATCAAGATAATTAGAGCATTTGTTGTATTTAGCCCAAAACGGTGATTACTTTTCTAATTGGGCTTGGTACTTCTCTCAAACGTATCATTAGGCCTGTGTTCATGGGCTTGCTATGATGGGTAAGCTTGGCCCATGTATTGTAATACACAGGAGGCCTTACTGCTAGCCAACCTTAAATACAGTCGCCTCATTGAGAACTGTATGGGTTTCTAATCAGGGTTTGGAATAGCAGTATTCAATCCTCTGCATCTCTGTCGCTCCGCTTCACAGAAAACAACAATGGACTCAATGTTTCCTCAATTTTTAAGTATTTGTCCATCCAATTCTTGAATCAAGTATGTTGCAATCATAGGGTTAATTAATTGTGTTGATTAATTATGGTATTAATCTGTAATTTCATATTGATTATTCTTCAATTGGTATCAGAGCTTTGTTAACCCTAATTGTGACTGCTAATTTTGGGTAATTTTTGAGATGTTTATTTTCATGGAATTTGGGGTTTTCGGTTTTGTTAATTTGTTTTCTATGAAATCTGTTTTGTTATTGTTGGTTTGTTTTGATTTGGTGTCAAATCGTATGGTAAGTTTGTTGAATTTTCTGTTGTTTTTTTGTTAAAACCCCAGAACTCGAAATCGGAAACCATAAACGTTCTTTGCGATTTTTTTTCAGTAGCATTTTTTGTGAAATTGATTGAGGGCTTTGATATATCGTTAAATTATGAATCTAATGAGACCAATTTTGTTGAAAACGGATCAAAATTGAGCGAGTTATGGACAGTTTTTTGAGTCGAGTCGCAAATCGGGTCGAACGACCCAAATTACTACTTTCCTGGTGGAGAAGACACAACCCGACCTGGCTGGCTCTTCCCCACGTGCAGCGGTGGCGCGTGTAGGCACGTGCGGCCTGCTCCCTTGGTCGTTTTGTCCCAAATTTTTCTTGTTTGCTCCATTTGCCCAGTTCTAATATATGGTATTTTTTAGAATTTTTGAATAATAGTATTTTTATTTTTATTTTCCCAAAATTAAAATTAATAAAAATATAATGTACTCTCCGAATTTTATCTTGAAAATTTTTGTACTTATTTCTGGTATTTCTTGGGCTTATGGGTCTTGCGTACTCTCAGTGGTAATATAGTTATGCACCAAAATTAATTTTGGAAGTAGTTTATGCATATAATGTTATATTATATGATTAATATGGTTAATTTTGTAATTGTGGTGCTAAATCTTATTGGACCATTGTCATTCACTTTGGGTAATTGTGAGCTCACCTATCGTGGGACCAATTATTACAAAATGCTATTGTGATGTTGTTATTGGGCATACATTAGATACTATGTTAATGATGCACTTACCCTATCGGTTTGTCTTTATCAATGTGGTTTCTAATGTTTTGTTTAATTCATTAAATTATGTCTTTAAGTTTTCAGTATCCTATCAATATTAGCTTTAGGGCATAATTTAATGTTCTAGGTGATCTGTGTTATAATTCGGGACCCTTAGGTAGGATTGCAATTGCATGAGAACCCAGCTGTGTTGTTTGCCCAATTTTGCTAGTTGTTGATACATTTGCTAAATCTCCGTGCTTTGTATCAATTTCCAACTTTGAATTCTTTGATTAAGCTGAATGGGACCAATTATGAGGACTGACTTGAATCCTTGAATCTTTTTTTGGCGGTTTCTAATTTTGATGTTGCTCTCCTTGAGGATGAGCCTGCACAACCCACTACTGAGACTTCCGCTGCAGATAGAGCTAAATATGATAAGTGGGTTCGTTCTAATAAGGTATATTTGATGACCATCAAGTACACAATGGAAAAGACTATTAAAGAGAGCATCACAGAAATTGATAATGCCAAAAATTATCTCAAGGCTGTTGGTGAAAAATTCCAGAAGTTTTATAAGACTGAAAAGTCTAATTACTTGTCTTTACTGTCTAAGATCAAGTATGATGGTGTGGGTGGTGTTCGTGAGCATGTTATGAAGCTTATGAACTGGTATAACAAGTTGAAGGCTATGAAAGTTGTGCTGGGAGAGGATTATCTAATTTGGCAGGTGTTTGAATCTCTTCCATCTGAGTTTGATGTTCTCAAGACTACTTATCATGCTCAGAAAGATGAATGGAGCATTAATGAATTGATTCCCATTCTTATTCAAGAGGAGCATACTATGAAGAAGGGAAAGTCCCACAGTATTCATCACACTTCTCACAAGAGTAGTGATAAGAAGAAATTTTTTAGAAACAAACAGGGTAAGCCTCAATTTAAGAAGAAGGGGAATGATAAACCTGCATTACCTTATGGGCCTGGTGAGAATTCTAGTGCTAAGCCCAAGCCTATTTTTAATGGAAACTGCAACTTTTGTCAAGAACATGGGCATAGGCAGTGTGACTGTGTGAAGTTTAAGAACTGGTTGGCAAAGAAGAAAGGTATATCTCAAATCTTTATCTATTTTGAATCAAATCTGGTTGTTGTTTCTCCTAATTCATGGTGGTTAGACACTGGTGCAACTATTCATGTAACAAACTCATTGCAGGAGTTCAAAAGCATGAGGAAACCAAATAAAGGGGAGTTGACAGTGCAACTAGGAGATGGATTTAATGTTAATGTTGAGCACATAGGAGTAGTTTCCTTAAAGTTGAGTAGTGGACATGATTTGTTTTTAAAAGATAATGTTTATGTGCCTTCTATGAGAAGGAATTTGATTTCAGTTTCTGTTTTACACAGTTGTGGCTACATTTTCTACATAATCAATAATGGTATTGTTTTGTACTATGATTCTACTGTAATTGGTTCTGCAATTATGCGTGATGGATTGTTTATGCTGATTGCTAATTCTTCTAGTTGTGACTGACAATATGATGATGCTAATACTGTTGTTACTGAAAAATCTTCTATATTATGCCATAAACGGTTAAGACATATCTCTAAGGAACTAATGGAGAGGTTGACTAAGGCAACTATTTTGCATGATCTGGACCTGTTACTCTTATTGCCATGGGAGGCTACAGGTACTTCATCACCTTCATTGATGATTTTTCTCAATATGGTTGGATTGAATTGTTGCATGAGAAATCTGAATCCTTGGATGCTTTTAAATCACTAAAAAAGGTTATTAAATTACAACTTAGGAAGCAGATCAAATGTGTAAGATCTGATAGAGGTGGTGAGTATTATGGTCGGTATGATGAAACTAGTAGAAACCCTTGACCTTTTGCTATATCCTTGCAGGATTGTGGAATTGAAGCGCAACATACCATGCCTAGCACTCCTCAACAAAATGGGATTGCAGAGAGACGAAATTGTACTCTCATGGACATGGTTAGGTGCATGCTTAGTCACTCTACCTTACCAGAATTCTTGTAGGGAGACGCTTTGAGGACTGCTGTTTATGTTCTCAATCATATGCCTAGTAAATCTGTACTAAAGACTCCTTTTGAGCTTATATCAGCAAAAAAGCCCAGTTTGAAGCATTTCCGTCTTTGGGGCTGTAAGGCTGAGGTAAGGACTTATAATCCTCAGTTGAAGAAGCTTGATCCTATAACTGTTTCAGGTTATTTTATTGGTTATTGTACTGGCTCAAGAGGTTCAAGAGTCTATTGTCCTAATCACACTACTAGAGCCATTGAATCAGATTGGACTGTATATTTTGAAAGGGACATGGAACATAATGAAAGACATAAGTCTCGTGTTGTTGATTTCAGAGAGGATCGTGTTGTTGTTCCTACACCTATTATTTTCCATCTTGAGGCAATTCAGACTCCTCTGATTCATGATGATGTTGTTAATCCAGGAAACGATGTTGATATTCCTTAATAGGTTGGCAATGATACTCAAGTCCCCGATGTGGTTGTAGTTCCACTTAGGAGATTCGAAAGGATTCCTAAATTCACTGAGTCTTCTAAATTTCAAGACTATTACATTTACTTAGAGGAGCATGAATTCAATTTAGTTGAAGACTCAGATCCTATCTCTTTTCAGGATGTCATTTCTTGTTCTCGTAGCTCACAATGGTTGGCAGCCATAGAAGATGAGTTGGCTTCTATGAGTATGAATGACAATTGGGATTTGGTGGAATTACCCAGTGGTTGTAAACTTGTTAGGTGTAAATGGGTTTTTAAGACTAAACGTGATGCTAGAAGTGAGATAGAAAGGTACAAAGCTAGACTTGTTGCAAAGGGATATAACCAGAGGGAAGGTATAGACTATAAAGAGGCTTTTTCCTCGGTCTCTCCTAAAGATTCATTACGTATTGTGATGGCTTTGCTTGCTCATTTTGATTTGGAGCTTCATTAAATGGATGTAAAAACTGCTTTCCTAAATGGTTATTTGTATGAAGATGTATTCACGAATCAACCTGTTGGTTTTGTTGAGAATGTTAATGAACACATGGTATGCAAATTGAGAAAATCTATTTATGGGCTGAAGCAAGCCTCCAGACAATAATACTTAAAGTTTGACCAAATAGTTTACTCCCTTGGCTTCAAGAAAAATGTTGTTGATCAATGCATTTACTTGAAAAATAATGGGAGAAAATTCATTATTCTTGTCTTATATGTTGATGATATTCTTTTAGCCATTAATGATATGAGTTTTCTTTCTGAGACTAAACAAATGTTGATAGCTCATTTTGATATGAAAGATCTTGGCAATACTTCTTTTGTTCTGGGCATTGAAATTCATCGTGATAGATCTCGTGGTGTTCTTGGTTTGTCTCAGAAAAGGTATATT
>JANIPN010000003.1:14815265-14827792 GCA_027478595.1 Erythroxylum anguifugum
TCGATTATACATGATGTTCTTGTACGGTCTTTTTCCGCAGTGTATTGTGAATACTTGGACTGTACGCGATCCAACAGATTCCTACTTTCTACCTCCCTCATCCGGTCGTTCATCCTCCAGCTCGAGTTCCGCCTGCAGCACAAGGTACCCTCTTGCTCATTATGTGTCCCTCTCTCGTTTTTCATCAACTCACCGTGCTTTTCTAGCTCAACTAACCACACAGGTTGAATCTCGTACCTATGACCAAGCTATCCTTGACCCTCAATGGCAAAAGGCAATGGATAATGAACTTGCAGCGCTAGCTAAAAATCACACTTGGGATTTGGTTACTTTACCCCCAAGTCATAAACCCATTGGATGTCAGTGGGTGTACAAGATCAAATATCGGTTCGATGGGTCAATTGAGCGATACAAAGCGCGCCTTGTAGCCCAAGGCTACACTCAAGTGGAGGGGATCGATTATCATGAAACTTTTTCTCCCACAACGAAGCTCACCACATTACGTTGCTTGCTTTTCGTTGCCGCTTCTTGTCAATGGTTCACACACCAACTGGACGTGCAAAACGTTTTCTTACACAGCGATTTGCACGAAACAATCTACATGATTCCGCCACTCGGTCTTCACCGCCAAGGGGAGCATTTGGTATGTCGGCTCAACAAATCACTTTATGGTCTCAAACAGGCATCGAGAAATTGGTTTTCTACCTTCACTTGTGCCATTCAAGCTGCCGGTTTCACACAATCTAAGGTGGATTACTCTTTATTCACCAAAACGACAGGTACCTCCATTACAGTCACTCTCATTTATGTCGATGATATCTTGTTGATAGGAAATGATCTTCAAGAGATTCAAAAACTCAAAAAGTGTCTTCTAAAGAGGTTCCATATTAAAGATTTGGGTGATTTAAAATATTTTATGGACATAGAGTTCTCTCGGTCTAAATAAGGAATTTTTATATCGCAAAGGAAATATGCATTAGATATTTTTGGAAGATGCAGGTTTGATAGGTGCTAAACCAAAATTTTTTACAATGGAGCAAAATTTAAAATTGGCACCTGAAGATGGCGATATTCTACACGACCCAACGAAGTACAGGCAGCTTGTGGGTCGATTAATTTATTTGACAGTAACTCAGTCAAATATTGTGTACTCTGTACGTATACTCAGTCAATTTATGAACATGCCACGAAAGTCTCATTGGAACACAACATTACGCGTTCTCCGCTACATCAAATCCACTCCAGGGCAAAGGTTGTTAATGGCCTCTGGAAACGAGTTGAAGCTAAAGGCGTATTGCGACTCCGATTGGGGCGAATGTCGCTTTACCTGACAATTAGTATCAGGGTACTGTATTTTCCTTGGATCATCCCTTATCTCATGCAAATCTAAAAAGCAGACTAACGTCTCAAGATCATTAGCAGAAGCCGAATACCGAGCAATGGCTAACACTTGCTTGGATTTAACCTTGCTAAGATACATATTGAGAGACCTGAAGGTGAGTCTAAATGAGCCGGCTGCATTATTTGTGACAACCAAGCAGCATTGCATATTGCTGCGAATCCCGTCTTTCACGAATGTACGAAGCATATAGAGATAGACTACCATATAGTTCGTGAGAAATTACAAGCTGGACAAGTCAAGCCTAGTTATGTTCCGACAAAGTTATAACTGGCGGACGTCTTCACAAAAGCACTGGGGAAGGAGTCGTTTGTGTACTTAAGAGGCAAGTTGGGAGTTCAAAATTTACACTCTCCAACTTTAAGGGGAGTATTGGGAAAGGATTTACATTAATATATTGTAATTATCTTTGCTTATTTTAGATTATTCCTTTTCCATGTAATTAGCTAGAATTATGCCATAGATAGTGTAGTTAGTGACCGTTGTATGTGTATAAATTAGTCACTTGTTAATGGAAAAGATATTCATTCTGGTCATTCTATTCTATCGTCATCTTACATATGTCTTACTCTTATCAATTTGAGAAAACAGGACCTGCCAAGTGGAGAGTGTCTCGTGTACAAGGCATACTGTTAAGTGGAAAAAAAGAGTTCGGATTATACGAAGATAGGTACGAGAATTAAACAGTTCTTAAAGGTGGCGTCGGAGAAGGAAGATAAGGCAAGTGGGTAGTGGTGGAAGTGGTGGTTGATAGCTGTGGTGGTATCGTGGTGGTTCATTATTGTTTCCTTTATGTTCAACGATGGCACAGCCAAGCAAAGTGTCAGTTTCCTTGAGTAGTGGATGTCGTTAGCTAAATAAATGAATGTGTAATGAAAAGTATGTTTGATATATACTTTATGTTGCACCTTCTTTCATGAATTGTAGCTTGTTAATTTGCACTTAAAGGTATAAAGTACCCTATACACTTTCAATGTATGCCTTCTGAACACATGAAAATGAGAAATGATTGAATCTTTGTAAATACACAGCTATACTGAGCTCCAATGCAGTGTATTTGAATTGCATATATGCAATCTTATGTTGTAGCCAAAACTAGTGTAGATCATATTTCATAAGGCTGACACCTTTGTGCAAAACATTGCACGTTCACCACCTACCTTATGTTCATCTTATTGTGAGGGGATATTGCACTGTAAACTAAACATGTTGATTAAAGCATACAGAACTATTTGATAAGGACTTTAGGAGAGCTATACCCTAAAAGCTAGCTTAAGAGGGTAGAGAGCCCAAAGTCCTTATAAATTTCATATCAATTTTGTATTTAACCAATATGGGATTCAAGTCTCATACCTTGCAATTAGATCAAACCGTAACATAAGCATGGCGCTTTTTTCAAAATATTTTTCGGCTTGAAAAAAAGTGCCTATAACATCTATGTTTGCCTTTCTCTATCTTAATGTGTTTAAGATAGTGTCCTTGTTTCAATACAATCAAATAGAAAGTACCAAGGGTGGATTCAAATCCTAGGATAGTATTTCATTTTCGGTTTGATTTATTTTAATAACTTTTGTTGTTAAAAATCGACCGATTTCTTAATTAATCTATTAATTTTCGTAAATTAGTAAGTTATTATAAATTAAAATAAATCGATTAATTTCATTCAATAAATTTTTAATTAAACTTTAAATTTTTTGATGAATAAGAATAATCTCTTTCGATCATATTTTAAATTCTTTAATTTTATTTAATATTTAATCAACTTTATAACAATTTAATACTAATTTATTGATTTAGCTTTTGATCATTAACATGCTTGATATAAACAAAGCTCACAACATCTTCTGAGATCACTCGTAGATGCAAAATTCATACAAATATTTAACAATCTTTCTTCTAGATCCTAATTGGTTGTCATATCAACAATTATTTCATATGCCATAATAATAATAATAAATAATTGTTAGTAAAGTATGAGAAGAAAAAGAATACATCTTGGATTCAACATACTTTGTTCACAAGATTTGTAAAAAACAGCAAAAAAGAAAAGACCACATTAACGTAGACCATCTAAGCAAAATACACAAATTGGTAAGTTATAATTTGACCGTTGACCAAGAAAATTGGAATTTGACTACTATAAAATTATAAAAAGCAATCAATTTGAAATTTGACTAAAGAAAACATAAAATTGTAATTCTCAAGGGAAAGTACTTGCCTTTATTTCGTAGAGCTGCTTGCCCTTGGTTTCACTTCTTTCATTAAAATTCCAAAGAAAAGAAGAAGAAAGAGAGAGAAACGGAAACAGAAGAAAAATCAAAAAAGAAGAAAGAAATCAATCTCTCCCGTTCTCTAAGACTGTTGATCGATTGGTTTTGAGGATTTTGCTTGATTTTCGGTTGTCGGAGAAGAATGAAGAATTCTCTGAAGAAATTGAGAGGGTTAGCACTTCATCATAGACATGGAGACCAGCACAAGGAACACACGGATCTTCGTCCTTTGCGTCAATCGGACGAGATTTCTAGAGCTTCTCAGGTTTGCTCTCATCATCTCTTAATGTCTTGCCTGCTTGCTGAGAAAGTCGATGGATAATTTTCTCCGTTCAATTTTTCATACTCTGCTGCCGCCTCCCCGTTGTTACTATTTTCGACTTCCGGTGCTCTATTTTTCTTCTTCTATTTGGGAACTGGACGTGGCGTTAGTCGTTACTGTGAAATACACTGGATTTGCTTGTTTATTTTCCAATTACTTTACGAATATGGTTTATTTTAGTTTTTGAGTGTTTTTGGTTGCGATCTGCTTAAATTAGCTACTTAGTTGTCAACGAGGTTGGGGAGTTTTTGCTTGTAAAGACCTGTTACTTTTTTTCCCCCCTTCTTGAAATGACAATAAAAAGAATAAAATGGTATCTCGCTACATGTATAAAGTGGTTAGCGATGACTACTTTTGATGAGCAATTGAAAGCCACGTTCTGGAATAGGAAATGTTGGCTGTTTGATTGCATGTTTGGAAATTTATGGCCTAATCTATCGTTTTGATCACCTTGCATTTAACCTACTTGTTTTTAATGTGGATACTTATGTCTTCTATTGTTTTATCAGGACATGGAAGACATGAGAGATTGCTATGATAGCTTACTCTCTGCTGCTGCAGCAACTGCTAATAGTGCCTACGGTACTTTCTTCATTTGTTTCTTTATTCTTCCTACTGATATTGGGTCTAATTCCTCTGCTGCACGTTAATTCAAGTGAACACAACGGCAACATCAGTTCTTGTCATGTTTGCATTGAAGATTTGAAGTATTATGGGAAATCAAACAAAGACACCAAAATGCTAACGTACTCAATTGTTGACCTAGTTTACTGTTCTTGAAAATCGCAAATTGTGGTGCTTATTTTTGAAGTTAGTTGGAATTAGGCTTTGGGATGATCAGGGGACAATGACACTGATAGATGACCGCTTGCCAATATTCCAGAGTTAACCTTCTTATATTCTCATTTATTGACAGAATTCTCTGAATCATTGCGGGAAATGGGTGCTTGTCTTCTTGAGAAAACTGCATTAAATGATGATGAGGAAAGCGGTAAGTTGGCACAAAATTTTTAAGCTCGTCTTCCATAAGTCATATGAAAAGAAGCATTATTTTAGTGATTCATGGAAGGAATAGGGTACTAAGTTGCAAGAACAGGGTATCGTTTTAGTTTTCCAAAATTGTTCCTTTCCTTCACCAAACTCTCTACCTGTCATTTTCTGCCATTTCATAGTCATTACCAGAGTAAACTAGTCAAGATGTATGATTCTAGTAGAATAATGAAAAAGCATTTCATAGTCATTACCATTTGATAATCTAGGATTTGGATTTCAATTAATCTTTTGTTTATTTCAATATATTTTTTATGACGAAAAGAGTTAGCTTGTTTCTCAGGTAAAGTCCTCCTGATGCTGGGAAAAGTGCAGTTTGAACTTCAGAAACTTGTTGATAGCTATGTAAGGCGTTTTCTATAAGCACACGATAAGCATATATGCAAATGTCTCCCGTTGTAACTATTTTCCTTTTTGCATATTTCAGCGTTCTCATATATTCCAGACAATCACAATTCCTTCAGAATCTCTTCTCAATGAACTTCGAACAGTTGAGGTTTGTTATTTGACTATTTGATATTATTCTAATGAGTTTTGAAAGTTTTTCTGAAAAATTCTATGTGCTTTGGCATTTATCATTCTAATCATTGTTCTACTATAATATACACCATATCTTTTCTGTACTTTTGCTATATCATAAGGTTACAGGAGCTAAGATACAGTTATGGAGCTTTATCTACTATATTTTTATAACAGTCATTCGAGTATGGTCAAAGACATTAACTATCTTAGGTTTTTCCCTTTTTTCATTGCAGTGTAATCCACTGATTCAAATTTATACTCATGTTTTTGGACAAGCTTCAATGTTTTAAAATTAATACATCCTTGCTTCTTATGACTTTGATAATTCTTCTCTTTTTGGCATTGTTCTTGTTTATTTGTTTGCCTGATTTTTTTGAAGTAATTAACGGTAATTCAACTTCCTGCTTTCAAATTCATGCAGGAGATGAAGCATCAATGCGATGAGAAAAGGTCAACCCTTTCCCAAACTCATTCTCGAAGCATTTATGTAACCACCCCCCAAATGGGTCCCCTTTCAGAAAAGAGTGTTATCATTGGGTTGTAAATATGGGATTTTTTATCATTTTATTCCTTGATCTACAGGGAAATATATGAGTTCATTCGAACAAGACTGAGAGACAAAGGAAGGGGACGAAGTGGAAAGGGGGAAAGTGTATCTGTGCAGCACTTACAAGCTGCTCATGATGAATATGATGATGAAGCAGCTTTATTTGTCTTTCGTCTGAAATCTTTGAAGCAAGGACAATCCCGTAGTCTTCTTACACAGGCAGCTCGACACCATGCTGCTCAGGTTACTTATTTTTCTGTCCGCTAATATACTTTTTATTCACTCTGTTTTGGGTGATTGCCTCTGACCTTTTGTCGCTTGAACACAGTTATGCTTCTTCAAGAAAGCTCTTAAATCTCTAGAAGCAGTTGAGCCACATGTCAAATCAGTCACTGAGCAACAACATATCGATTACAACTTTACTGGAATTGAAGATTATGATGGAGATAATGCTGCTGATGATAATGATGATGACGACAATGATGATGATGATGATGATGACACGCACGATGATGGGGAATTGAGTTTTGATTATCGACAAAATGACCAGGAGAACATTGTTACCACATCAGGGAACTCGATGGATGTAAGATTTAAATGTTTTTTGAAGAGTTAAATGTTTTCCTACTTTTTCTTGAGAAATTTTGATTCGTGTGGTCCTTTCTTGACAAAAATAACTGTTAGCTGCAGTACTTGAATTGTTGTGCATGATAAGTTCCAGTTTATTATTTTGTAGTTCATTTCCTTGAAGTGAAGTTTGTTGAAGTCAATATTTTTCTATCCTGTCTTTTATTTTTTTCTGTGATTGAATAAATTTAAAAGGGATAAAAGCATAGAGGTATGGGATTAACTGAATCATTGCATTGGGTTAAAACTGATGAACAATTGTATTTACTGACAAAAGCATCAATTCAGGACATAAGCTCATATGTTTTGGACAGGGTCGATTTATTGTATACTAGACTGTTCTTTTTTATCCTTGGAATATGCCCTCAACATCCTATGAGCTTCATCTAACTATATGTCAATCTATACAGGTGGAAATGACAGACATTACGTTCCCCAGTATTGTACCAGTGGAAACATCGAAGGTAACAAAATCTACTGTGTATCAATTTATAAACTTATTAATAAGGGTAATTTTAAGTCAGTCATTAGTGATTAAGCCTTTAAGCGGATCCAGTGTCATGATCTTGTTAGAGAGTTTTCTAAAGATGGTATTCCTGTATGTTAGCGTACTATTAGTGTACTATTATGCTTGAGCTAATGACCAAAAATTTGGTTAGGAGTGTAAGTTTGGCTTGATCACGTTTGAAAATCTCAACATGCATACTGTTCCACGCTGTTTCTTCTCATCTTTTTCTTTTGTTGTGTAATTAAAATGTATTCTTCTAAATGTTGACTTACATAAGGGATTTGTAAATAGAGAACTTAAGTGAGCTGGGCTAGATTACGCTGGCAAAGAATCTCTACTCTGGTGCAATTCAAATGCAATATGTGAAGCACTTGAGCTTTTATTGCTATCTGGTTAGCTTATGCGTCTTTGGCATATTTGCAGGAAAATATTGAGGGAAGTTATAGAAAATCATTTTCGTATAGGGGAGAAATTAGGCCAGGCAGCCAATCAGCCCCACTATTTGCTGATAACAAATCTACCCCAGCTGACAAATTGAAGCAAATGCGGCCATCATCTACCAGAAAGTTCAACTCCTATGTATTGCCCACACCACTTGATGCTCCAAATCCAAATTTCACAGCATCAGGTAGTCTAGTTCCAAGCGCATTAAAGACTAGTTTGAGCGGACGACCACACAATATATGGCATTCATCTCCCCTTGATCCTAAGAAATACAACAAATTTGTTGATGACAAACTTTCTGGCCCAACTGTTATAAATGTGCATTCAGTACTAAGAGAAAGCAACAATAATCTGCCATCAACTCAGTTGCCTCCACCACTAGCTGATGGGCTCTTTGCTTCACGCCCTGATCGTCTTGGTGCTTCTGATTTTAAGAAAATCAAAAGATATGCTTTCTCTGGTCCCATTGGTGGGAAACCATGGGCTTCTAAGCAAATCTCTGTAGAACAGCCCCAGTTGTTCTCTGGACCTCTTTTGCAGAATTCAAGGGGTTTGTCATCATCACCACCACAAGTGTCTCCCAAATTATCCCCAAAAGCATCTCCTTCTGCTTCCCCCAAATTCATGTCTTCACCTAAAATAAGTGAGCTTCATGAGCTTCCCAGGCCTCCAGCCAATTCAACCTCCAAGTCCTCCAAACCTGTGAGTTTGGTAGGTCACTCGGCTCCACTGATGCCCAAAGCTAATGTGCTTCCTACTACTGGTAAGTCATTGGTGCCAAAAGCTGCCTCTCCACTGCCAACCCCTTCCCAAGTGGTGACTCGAAGTTTCTCCATACCCTCAAGTGGTCTAAGAGCAATGGCATTGAATGTATCAAAGCCTCAGGAAGCTATCCGTAATGCAGAGATTACTGAGAGTGATGCCTCGCCTCCTTTGACACCAATAACTTTATCTGATACCCAGAAATTGTAGTCTGGTCGTGAAACTGTCAATCAAACTGTTCAAATCAGAGGTAATTCTGCTGGAAAATTGTGTGTATGCTTATTTGATTGTTCATATTCAAGCATGCCCCCTTTTGAATTGAAAAATGCTGATGAAATCGTTTTTGCTGTTTCCAGATATTGACTGATGAACATAGCTGCAGATTTATTTTTGCTCGTTTGTAGTCATGAGATTTCATTTTTGTTTGGCAAGCGGAAGAGGAGCATGCAAGATTATTTCATCACGTAGTAGAGGTGCATATCTGTATATATTATTTTTTTGTTTTTTTTGCAAGCTATTTCTTTTTGTCAATACGTTTCTGATTTTTTACGATGATCACCCGACATCAATCAATTGAATAATTCCTGATCGGTGAAGAAATTTTGTATGATCTCCACAAATGAATAGAATGTCCCATCTCCTTTTTCATCCTCTCCCTCTCAATCTGGAATGATTTCCACTACTTAATCTTGGTTATTGCAATGGAAAAAGAAGTTTTTGTTAATGTATTACTGTCCTCTTGGAATCAACGGTCAGCTTTGATTCCTTAGACCCCACCCATTGCTGGAGGAAGTCTTAAGATTAAAAGGTTCGCCTACTCAAACATTAATTTTCTCATTCTGCACTCCATTAATGTAACTGACGCAATTGTTTGTTGGACTACTTGACTTCTTGTTCCCTTCACATCACGATTGATTTGGATTTGGGATTGATCAGTTATGAATTAGCATGAAAACAGCAAAGCTAGTATTGGCAAGACGATGACATTAGGCATAAATGCACAAACCACCAGAAAGTTTGTCTCTCGCCTATACCATCCGCTGGTTTCATCAGGCGATTCAATATCCAATCTTCAGCTGTATATTTATTATGAATCATTAGTCGATGTTCATATACGATACTTAAAAACTTGTTTCGACTTCATTACAGTTTTTTTTTTGTGGAATTAACAATTAAGCAGCACCTCCGGTGTTTTCCTTCTTGAGATTTTCCGACGTGCACGGGTAGAGAACCTGTCGTTGTCTCGGCTGTGCTACCGGGAGCTCTGAGGAAGTCAGAATAGTTAATTGGTTAAAAAATAGAAGATTGATAAAAAAAAGCCTATGTATATGTAAAGGTAAAAATCTCATTGGCGCTAAGTTCCGCCAACCAGTGAATCTATGTTTATAATGGACCTCTACAAATTAGCTTGGTCTTTTGATTTGGTAAGTTTAGTTTGAAAATTAAAGGATTTAGAATTTTAAGAATAAGGGCTTATAAATCAAGTTTGAATTTAAAATTTAGGTTTTCAATTTTAACAAATTATATATTTAATTTCAAATGATTTTATATATTTATGTTTTTATTTATTTCTACTTGTTATTTATTTTTATTTATTTATTTAATTTTTTTCCTCTTTAAATCATTTTCGGCCGAATTTGTATGGCCGTTGTTGTAGAGAATTATAAATTTTCAATTCCTTACTCAGGCAGGAAAAGCATTAGCAGTGATTTGATTAAAATTTTACATGGTCAACTCGACTCAACTCGTGTATCACAGCCAAAGACTGGTAAAAAGTCATAGCCAAACATCTCGAGAGACTCTCTGTCTCCCACATTAAGAGCTTTTCTTTCTGCGTATGTGCAACATCTGAGTATCGAAGTCAAAGTGGCAATTGCCTCTCCTCAGCTGGCCCGTCTCATTTGCAACTTCCTCTTGTCTCATATCTCACAAACCCCATTAGCTCAGGCCCTTCCAACCTCGGGTTACTCACGAAGCTGCTTTCGCACAACCAACAACCAAGCAAAATCACCATTAAACCAGATTTTTGCGAAAACCGGTTTCAATTTGCTACGTTTTACCATTAGTTACTCACCTTTCTTCTGTAAACTTGGAGAACGATCCTGACGTAGGGATGGTTCCACATAAGTCGTTATTAGATACGTTCCTGCTCATTGAGATTACCATAATAAGCTTAAAGAATGATATAACAAGAAGGTTACTTCGAACATAAACCACAGTAATTACAGGATCTTGAGGTTTCCCAGTTTCGCCAGTTCTCGAGGTATCCTTCCACTAAGTCTGTTACCGTTCAGTCTCCTGCATTAGCATGAAGTGACCCATCAGTCCACATTGATACGTCAAACGAAAAGAGGGGTTAAAAAGGAATGGGATTGACAAAAGCACACAGTTTAAGAAAGCCGTGAGCTTTCTCTTACAGAAATTTAAGGTTGGACAGCTTGGAGAGTGAAGCAGGGATTGAGCCAGTAAGGTTGTTATGGTACAAATCCAAGCTTACAAGGCTCTTCAATCTTCCAAATTCCTTCGGTATGGGACCCATCAGCTCGTTCATGTACAGTTCCCTACACAAGAAACCAAACGTTTATTTAAAATGTTTCAAGAATTACAGATCCCATGGATGTAAGCACCGGCAGTCACCCATCAGATGCCGTATGATCATAAAAAACTCCATTATCTTCTCCGTCTTAAATTACCTAATGAGCAATTTAGAAGTCTTGAATGCAAAAGTGATCTAGCCAAGGCCAAGTAATATGTGTAACTATTCCTACTCAATCTAATAGTTTCAAACATCAACAACAAAATTGCTGGGAACTTCTTAAGTATATAATGCATTCAGTTGCTTACAAATACTGAAGACGCTCAAGCTTCCCTAGTTCCGGAACTAGACTGCCCGACAGTCTTGCATTTCCAAGGTCCCTGCAGACATCCAGTACCAATATGTCTTTCAGAAAGAGACAGAAGCATGCGAAGTGAAAACATTTATTTTCTCTGTTCTTTCATCTTTGTGATTTTATGTTCATCTGTTAACATTTCCTTGGTTTTACTCTCTTTTTGTTAGTTCTTGTCTGTTCTCGAGTTCTTTAAGAGAATAGGAAGGTAGACGTTGAGAGAAAGCTGAACCACAAACGAGTTCCTGTCGGATCTCGAGGGGTATGTGCCTTGCTTGCTAGTAGTCCCTAACTGAACGTATATAAGTGTTCAAAACTTGCTTGTCAACAACTTTTTAGACTAAATTCAAGGAAAGTTACTGATTTAAGTGCCTAGAAAATAAATAGCAGATGACAACACCATCTGCAGTAATAAAGGAATTGCTTCAAGTTCAACGCTTACAGTCGGGTGACACGACTGTCAGAGTCACAAGTGACGTGAAACCAAGTGCAAGGATCCACCAGAGTCGGATCCCAACTCTGGAGAACAAGTCCCGGGTCCTTCACTGCTCTTCTCAACGCGTACAGAGCATCTCCTGCCCATTTATGTAGCAAAGAACTCATGAGGAAAACAGACAAAAACTAGCACAAAAGTTGACAAAATGACATTACTACATTTCAAGCGTTTACCTTCTTCGTTTGCATTTACAGGTCCTGAAACCTGTAATAGGTGAACAAGGAGAAGAAGAAGAAGTGACAGAGTGCATGTGGCCATCTCAGTACTACAAATGATGTTTCTTTCAGGGCGCTTGAAGAAGAGTCGAGATGCTTATGGCTCTACAGAGAGAGAGAGAGAGAGAGAGAGAGAGAGAGAGGAAGGGGTTTGCTTGATTTTGCTTAAAGCATGTATGAAGCATGGAATCAAACATTGGTTATGGAATTTATAGAGCCCACAAAAAGTAAAAGAAAAACACAAACAAGAAGATTGCTCCTTTTGAAGCTCCAAAGAGCAAACCAGTGATGCAATTCAAGATGTATGAATGCCTACGTGTGGTTGTAATTATACCATTAAAGTTTTTGATAATAAAATTTTGTTAGAAGAATTTTTTTTAATAAGTTAGTTGGCTATTTAATTACTATTTTAAAAAAGTTTTTTTTGAAAGAGTGACTGTTTGATAACATAAAAATAAAAATTATTTTTAATTTTAA
>JANIPN010000003.1:14843750-14854968 GCA_027478595.1 Erythroxylum anguifugum
GAAGATGAAAGAGTCAGAAACTATTAAAGAATACTCTGACAAGTTGCTTGACATAGTAAACAGGTGAGGTTATTAGGTAAGGATTATTCTGAGGAACGAATAGTGCAAAAAGTTCTTGTAACTTTACCTGAAAAATATGAATCTAAAATTTCTGCATTGGAAGAAGCTAAGGATCTATCAAGCATATGTTTGGCAGAATTAGTAAATGTACTACAGGCACAAGAACAAAGGAGGAGGATGAGAGAAGAAGGAATCATTAAAGGTGCTCTGCTAGTAAAAGAAAAAAATTTAGGAGGAGACAAAAACAGGAATTTCAACAAGATCGACAACGACATAAATAATGACGATTCATATCCACCATGCCTACATTGCAAAAAAACAAATCACTCATAAAGAAAATGTTGGTGGAGGCTTGATATTAAATGCAAAAAATGTAAACAAATTAGACATATGGAAAAGATTTGCAAATTACAAAATAAAGAGGCAAAAGCAGTATATTAAGAGGATGAATTATTTTGACATTAAAACTCTGCAATTTCGAAGGCAAGGAGGAGTTTGTTGGAAAATTCCTTAAATTTGCAGATTCTTGATTTTAGGAATCAGTTTAGAAATATTGATTTGATAGCGATCAAATAAATTAGATTTTATTTTATGCTGATTTAGAATAGATGTTATCTATTTTTAAATTTTGTTAGAGAAAAACCGTATAAATTGACAACTTTTTATTCAATAAAATAACGGTGTTCTACGATAAAACCTTTCCTTTCTCTTCTCTTTCACTTATTATGCAATATATCAATTAACAACTAATAATTCTCTTAGTTAATGTTGCCTCTACCCTTTCCTTCATTTGTGAAATAGAAAATTTATGGCATTCTAGTTGAAGAGAAACGTCTCACTAAAGTGAAATATCCGTAAGATAGTTTAGGATTATAAGAACATACAGTACCTCGCTTTTTTGTTTCAATTAACCCTACTTCAAAACTTAACTTGTCCTATTTACTGAGTCTGTTCTTTGACTGGACCACATCGAGTCGACGTCGGCGACCATCATGATCAGAAATTTAAAAAGAAATCACGTGTAAAGGAAAGACATGATGGATATGTCTTATAGCCGCGTTTCATATCAAATATCAAATTTACCCTTTCGTGTTTGCTGAATACTGATGGGTTGCATTTCACAAGGAAAAGGGTGACTTCTAGCGTTCCCATTCTCCAAGCAAATGTATTAGTAGTATTTAGCCGTCGTCATGGATGACGACTTTCTTATTTTCCCACTTCTTCGTCATCCACATCACCATCTTAGGATAGGAGGTTCAGTGCCCGCACGGGTTGCCTCAGCGGCAAACTACCAGGTCAGTTGGAACAAGGTTCTAGGTTTAACTCTCGGTAACGATAGAAATGGACCGCTCTAGTAGAGGGCTGCTGAGGATCAGACCGTGGTTCAATCCCCCAGCGGTAGTCGAGCCTGCGACTGGGGGCCCTTAAGGTTGAGGATCAACCTTTTGGAACAAGGATAGGAGGTTCAGCAACTTCCATTTTCTTTAAGCATTTTTTTAATTGAAATATAACAACTCACTTTCTGGTTTTAGCAAGTTGTTTTACCATTTTCATCAAAGAAAAAAGTTAAATTTTCTTTTCCAATTTTATATATCAGTTCAATTTGTCAGGTTTTAGAAACTGCATGTGCGTGACGGGTTGTGTTCTTTTCTGCATGTTTAACCCTAAAGCAGAATTAAAATGCTGTTGTGTCTCTTAAGAATCTGCTAAATCTGACGTTAGTTTCGTTTAAGGAAGCAGAGCAGATCCTTTGTTCTACGAACGTTTTCAAGTATTGTTTCCTTTCCGGCGCCTACAAGAGTCGTCAAAAATGGCGACTTTCTTAAGGGTTGAGTTCATGGAACCGTAACAACTCAAACTTAGGCATCAATAATTCACGGTAGGTTGAAGTATTCATTCGGTTTACGATAGAGACGTGACCTGGAGTGGAAATCCTACATAGTCGGTAGGAAGTAGAAACAACCCTTTTTGTCCATGTTATGATTATAGAGATGAGACTAATATGAATTTCCATCTCGTACGCTCACCCAAAGGTGATCTTGGACTGAGTGACATGACTAGTGTTGTCTTTGTTGTTTGCTAAGAATTGGCAACTGAAACCACATATGCTAGGGTTGGTACTTGGTAGGACCTTGCCGACTGCAAACATTTTCCTCTGAAAGTGGGCCATCACTAAACAATCTGGCCCATCACCTAAGATCAAGTGTTCCTTTGTGAAGTACTCAAAGGTTCTCCAAGCATGAGCAATCGGAGTTAGCAAGGTTTGCCCAATTTAATATTATCTTTTCTTTTTTTTATTCGAGAAACCTCACAGGTGGGCCAAGCAAGCTCACCTTTCAGAGGGCCAAGTAGCTACACCCCATCAGAGGGCCAAGCGGCTACACCCTATCACGGAGGGCTTCACTAGTTCTCCATCCATAGGTAAAACTCCGGCTGTTCCAGGCTCTTACAAGAGGGGCTAGCAAGGAATCGAACCTGGGACCTAACCGAAGTCAAGCACCGCTCTCAACCATCTAGCCACACCCCTTGAAGGCTTTAATATTATCATGCTTACGTTGAATTAATCAAATTTAAATTTAGCCTTTAAATTTAAAAATAACATTATTTTAAATATTTATTTAATCAAGCTTAATTTAAGTCTGATCGAACTCAATCAAACTTTAGGTCATCGACGTTTGATTGAGTTTAGACTCGAACAGGGTCAGACTCAATCGAGCTTCGGGTCATCGAAGCCCGATTGAGATCAGGCTCGAGCAGGAGCCTCTGACTTGATCACCAAATTCGAACCCTGAATTAGTCCATTACTACCTTTTATGTGCAAGTGCAACATACTCAAATCATGGAGTAATCTAGTTGTGTCCTTATTTATAAATCTTTTAATTTTAAAAATCAAAAGACGGAGAGTAGGAGAAAAGAAATCGTAACTTATTTTAAATTAAAAATAATTAGTTAAAAGAGAAGATATATCAAAATTACATAAATTGAATTTAACATTTAATTTTAATTTTATCTTAAACACATAATTTATAAAATATTAAACACCAGATATGAATATAAGAAATAATTTAATTATATGAATTATCATAATTTGTAACTGTAAACTCAGCAATATTATTATTGTAAGAATCACAAATCCTTACAAAATTGTTGCATCTAGTTTAAATGATTAATAAGACTATGTTTAGTTGAGGGTTTACTAATGGAATGAAGTATAATGTAATGTAATATTATTCCATTGTTTGGGAGGAGAGTTTATAATAGAAGAAAATGGAATGGAAGAAGAAGGTTTCATATTACACTCATTTCATCATAAACAGTAAAAATGAAAAACTTCCTATTTTAAAGGTTTAGGATGAAATATAAAATGATAAACAACTTTACATTATATTACATTATAAACCCTTTATCCAAACAGCATTTCACTATATTATAATATAAACCATTCCATCCCTCCCAAACTATTACATTATAAACCATTCCATCCATCCCAAACAACAATTTTCTAATATTACATTCATTTACATTACATTCCATTCCATTAAAAACCTTACGTCCAAGCAAATATAGCCTATTCCTTACGAACAGCTGCCTTTAGTTTCAGAGTACTTGAACTATTATTGATAAGCTATTATTACGTAATGTTACAAGATTGTATCACGTATAGGACAATTTGTAAAGAATTAACCCTGCAATGTAATAAAAGATATCAATGCATGAAAAAAATGCTATTATTGATTTAATATCTTCAGAAAAATTACAAATAAAAGACTAAATAAACATTTCTATCTATTCTTCAAATGATTTAATCTACAATTTGCAGGTTATAGCATTTCCTTCCACTCATCATATGCTCTATTTGATTTAGTACAAGATATTCCTTATAATTTTTCTCCCTCTTTTCTATTTTTGCCTCCTCGGTGCAACAAAATTATTTTGGTGGGTCACTTAATCTTTGAATTTTCTCATATTTTTATGGGTTACATTAATAATACTCTTTTCTCATATGATTATTCTGGATGTAGAATAAGAATCTTTGGAATTGGCAATGGAGAGAGGTCAACGAAATTGATGGAGAAGGATTAATGAGTTGGATAGGGTCAAGTCATGGTCGAAGCAATTCAAGCTTCATGCAAAAACCATGGTCGGAGCAATTCGAGCTTCATGGAAAAATCATGGTCTGAGCAATTCGAGATTGATGCAAACTTTAGGTTGCTCAAAACTTGATCATTCATACTCAAACTTGGGTGACATAAGTCAAGTCTAATCGAATTTTAGATTAAGTTCGAACTCCCTTTAAGAGGTTTCAAGCAGGACACATGCAATCTTATGTCCAGTCTGGCCTAATCTATTACCAATCCTATTTAAGGTTAATGCATAAGTGTAATTTCAGCTAGTTTGAGTTAATTTGGAGACATTTTACATTACTAAGTGTTATATATAAGGTTAATGACATTTAATACTCATATGGTTCAATTTTTTATTTTAATTTGGATTAATTATTAATGATTAAACTTTACTCAATTTTATAATACTAGCTACAAATACAAAAAGTAGACGTTCCAACTTTAAATTTATCTAAAAAATAACTATTGTTAACCCCGACCCCATTTAATGGTCTTGACGTGTGGTCAGGTTGTCGAAGCTCCCAAAATAATTTTGAACCTTAAAACTTCTTGTAGTAATTGTAAAACCAAGTTGTATCTCCAGAGAATTAGAAAGTAATTTCTTAATTTCAAGTAATAAAATTAAAAGGGGGGTTTGTGATTAAGCAATTGATTAACTAAAATTAATAAGAAATCAAATTACATTAACTTAATAAAAAAGTGACAAAGTCAAGATTAGTAAACTCTGATTCAAGGGAAATATCTCATCTAATTTTAATATTGATCATTAGTTTAAAAAGAATATTTTCACAATTCAAACAGTTAGTCCGAAACATTTTAGGATAGTCATAATAAGTCTTAAATTTTTGTAAATTAATTGGTTTAAACCCAGCATCCAAACCAAAACTTATCATCCATTGACTCGGTGTGATAACATTCCATATCAAATAAATAATAGCAATAAGCTTAGTGAAAAAGACTAACCCTAAATTAAATAATTGAGATAGCTGCAATTATTCAACTTAATTTTCTTGTTTATCATAAGTTAAATATACAATTTCATAAATAACCTATTTGCTACTTGTACCAATCCTTCATGACAATTACGAATCATTGAATTCATGGATAGTGATAGAATAATCGATTTCAAATTAAATTGTCATATCAATCAATATTAATCATTTATGAAATATGAGAACTCAAAACAATAAATACTTGAATTAAAACGTGAATAAAAGGTTAAGAACACAAAACCTCACAAAGTTACAACTATAATATCGAGTCCCCTTGAATCAAAATAAATGAGTTTTAGCCACAATGGCTTTTGCTTCAATAACAAAAATAGAAGAAAGATAAAGAATTACGAAAAACGTAAGAAGAGAGAACTTTTTTCTGTTGTGAGGAATGCCCCTTTTATAAAGTTTTTCTAATCTAATCCTAATCTAATTCTAACTTATAAAGATTTCTATCTAAAAAAATTCAAATTCGTTTATGATAAGGATAGAAGGTAGTTTTCCGGTTAAACTCTAACTCTTTAAATGATCAGTCTTATCCACTGCAACAATCTCTTCACTTTATCCAAATTTTGTAATTATCACCAATAATGTCTCAATTTGATGTAACCTCTACTTTTATCTCCTAAAACAAAACAAACATTAATTTGCATATTTAAGAACCAAAATAAATAAAAACAAGGGAGATAGTATCAAATAATATATCAAGATAACATTTTATCTCTTGTACCGAACTTTTGCTTGTCCTCAAGCATATATTAATTCAATATATTAATCATCTTCATAACAACCCCTCTTTTCCTTTCATGTTATCCAGAAATATCCAAAAGATAATACACATTTAATGGTTAAGATAAAATAACAATCGAGAGAATAAGCACTTACATGACACATTGTTAAAACACATACCTCATCAATTCCATAAAAATCAAATGAACATGACTTGACATTCTCACAAGGATTTCACTCCATACGCTCAATGCGTTTAGGGTTCATTAAGCTCTCAAATTAAAGTATAGCAAATTATTTCTATAAGCTTGCTCGAGAATCATATCTCCACCACTAAACAAAATGAACTTAATGCATAAATCAAAGGGACTTTATAAGGGTTGTAACGTGATTTACATAAGGTATGAAAAAAGAAGCTTTTTGGCTAAATAAATTGAAGGGAATCATACAAACTTATCCACACAAGTTTCAACTTAAATCAAAATTCACTTTATTCAAATAACATCTCTTTCATTCACTTTTTCTTTGCTTTCCTTTTTTTTTTTCCTTTTCCTTTCCTTTTTCTTCCTTTTTTCTTTTTTTTTTAAAAAATATCAAAGAGGAGATTTCTTTTACACTTCTCCTCCATTCTATAAAAAATCAAAACAATGCAACTTGAATCATCTAATTAACTTTTCATGGAAACAGTAAAAATCTTATGCAAATAAGCTCGATATAATTCCTCTAATTTAGGGATTCAAAATCATTAAGGATATCAACAAAAAAGGGTCAATTCGGCTTATGTTATTATACAAGAAAAGAAAGGTTAAGGCTTAAATTGTTTTTCTAAGGATAAAAAATAAGGTAGACTTGTTTAGGTAAAAAATGGTTATCTTAAATGCCCTCATCATCTTTATACATAAATTTATCAAAAATGTGGTCTCAACATGTTTCAAAAGAAAGTTTTAGCATAAACAAGCTATATTTGATAACACATAACAAAAATATGTGTATGAACATATATATGATGAATGCTCTTAGGCTCAAAGCTCACGTAGGTGTAAAAAATGCGTCTAGTCTTTCACACTTTCATTCAAAAAAATCAATGGGATACTTGAAATAATTCAATGAAAACACTAATCATGTTTGTCTCTCTTATGCATTAGGTCTTAAACCAAAAATGTATCCTAACTTAAGGATTATTCATGAACAATAATCATAAAATTATGAAGCTATTATGAGAAATAATTAATATATGAATCATAGTATTCACAAGTCTAATCATAAATCACATCGTTCGTCATAATATAAAAATTCGCTCCCCCACACCTAAATCATACATTGCCCTTAATGTATGCAGAAGATACTCACAGCTTAACAAAAATAATTAAAGAAAATAAAGAATAGAGGACTCCCCTAGGTGTAAGCATCGGAAAGGATGTGTGCTATGGTGTCAAAGGTCTAAAGTGGAGGGTTACTGTTGTTGGACTGTTTGTTTGAGACTGCATTGAAGCTGCATGAATCTCACTTTCGGAATTAAAACAGAACATAGATGGAAGGGATGTGTGGTCTGTTGGTTCAAGCAAAGCAATGAAGGTCTTGCATCAAAGGTTCGTCCTAAACGTCTTCTCCAGTTGCTACCTCGACGCTCTTCCCTCAGAATTCTTGATCGCCATATGAAAGTTTGGAAGAAAAAAATCTACTGACATTGAGTTTGTAAAACATTTTAGATCTCACCTTGGCCTCATAAAAAATCTAGCACCATGCAAATATGGCCTACTATCTGCATTGGGAGTGTGGGCGATATGTTGGTGTGCTGTGTGGGTAAGGTTTGCATGGTTTGTTGTTGATGGTTGTGTGGGTGAGTTAGCTATTGGTCTGCGTGAAGGGTTGGTGATGTTACTGCTGCTGACTTCTTGTGTAGAGATGTGTGCTGGTGGAGTTTTTTGTGATGAGTTGCGTAAAGCGTGAGTAAAGCTTCTTGTTTGTGTATGCCAAAAGTGTTTTTAACATTAGGTTAGTTTTTTAAGAAAAAGAAATAAATTAAAAAGTGAAAAATAATATTTAAGTAAAGAAAGTAAGTAAATAATTTTTTATTTTTATTTAAAAAATTAATGTATAAGATAACTTTAGGGTTTCAATCCAGAACACAAAATCATATAAAGCGAGATAAATCCTTATGAGATTTATTAATTTGGAATTCCATAACACTAAATTTCATAAGGCGAGATCTTACCTTATAAGATTTAATAGTTTGGAATTTTAAGATCCTCTTTTTCCCTTAAGCCAATAAATTTGTGTTTAAAAAACAAACAAATGCAAACTATATATAACTAAAACAAAATAAAATAGAATAAAACTATCATATCAAAAAGCACAATTGTTTAATGTCGTTATGCTAGACATAACTTTTTTCTCTCCAACTTCTACGTAATTACAGTTTTGTACTTCTTAAGTAGTGCTACTAGCCCTTCCTCTTGCTCTTTAGTCAACTTTTTTTAAATGATTGTAAGTAATGACTTTCCATCACCTAAATAGACATACTTTAAGCGATTAGGTAACACCTTCAATTATATCTTCAAAGCCTACAAAGCAGAAGGTAAGATTTTCTTGTGAGTTATAGTAAGTTTATCATTTAAAGTTTCCGAATCTATTAGCATTATTGAAAATGGTTCTATAACTTTACAAGTGTCATCAACTTGCTCGTTTACTTCTGATAAGCTCCAACTCATCTTCATCACTTTCTTCTTTAAACATATCCTGCACAAATGAATCCACAATATCTATATGATAAATAGATTGAAAATCATTTGAGTACTTTATTACTTTAGAAATATTGAACTTTACTATCTGTCTATCAAACTCTACGGAAAGAGTACCCTTGTGCACATCAATTATCATCTTAGCCATCTTCATAAATGACCTAGCTAACAAAATTGAAGCTAAATATTTAACACTATCTCCATCCATTTTCAAGATATAAAAATCCACTGAAAATACCAAAACGTTAACTTGGACTAAAACATCTTCTATAACTCTAATAAGACGCACATACGAACGATCAACTAGTTAAATAATCACATTAGTTTCTTGCAAAGAATTCATATTTAGAGCTCGGTAAATTGAGTATGACATGACATTAATAGATGCACCTAAATCTAGCATGACACGCTTAATTTTCTTATTACCAATATCATATGGAAGTGAAAACAAACTTGGATCTTTGCATTTTTCTGGTAATTTCCTATTTATCACAGCTGATATATTCTTACCCAATATTATTCTCTCCTTGTCCTTCAGCTTTATTTTATTTGTGTACAGATCCTTCAAGAATTTTGCATATTTTGGAATTTGCTTGATGGCTTTAGGAAGTGGTATATCGATTTCCACTTTTTTAAAGGTTTCTAGGGTCCCTTTTTCATGCTCGTCTTCTTTTGGTTTATCCAACCTACTAGAAAAAGGAGGCACACGTGCATTAATTGATATTGATGAAGATAAATCATTTTTACCTCTCTTGCTTCTTGAGTTAGAAGTTCTTCCTTCTTTTGTCCATCATCGTTCTTTTCCTCCTCTATTGGTAAAGAAGTTCCAGATTGAATTTCCTTACCAGTTCTCAAATTCATTGCACTCACATTCTCCTTAGGATTTACCACTGTTTGGGAAGATAATTTTCCTGATGCTTGCGCTCCCAATTTACTTATTAAGGTGGCTAATTGAGTGATCTGATTTCCTAAGTTTTGAAGGTTTGCCCTTATTTCCTGTTGAAATTATTAAGTATTATTCATAAGTGCCTTAACAGTTTCATCTAAAGACATACTTGAATTTGAAGAATAAGGTTGAGCATATGTAGGGACTTGAGGTTGTTTAAAAGTGTGAGGTTGATTTCGTTGTTGGCCTCCTTGATTTCCATAGCTCAAGTTTGGATGATCCTTCTATCTTGGATTGTAGTGATTAGAATATGGGTCATATTTTCCTTAAGGTTGTTCAAAAAATCCCCCTATCGCATTAGCTTCTTGAAGAGAGTCTTGTTGCAATATAGGACACATATCCATAGGATGTCCAAGGAATGAACATATTCCACATGCGTTTGCTGATTGCAATTGACTTATAGCTAATTAACAAACTAGAGTAGTTAAATCTGAATTTTTGTTTTCAAGGTGCTTGTTACTTACTTCATTTACATGCTTAACAACTCCGTCCATCCTTGTCCCAAACCGTTGAGAATTTTTAGTCATAATTGATATCAACTGTCTGGCCGCCTCAGGTGTTTTATTTATCAAAGCTCCTCCACTAGTTGCATCAACCATATTTCGATCCATTAGCAATTGTCCTTTATAAAAATACTAAATCAAAAGTTGATCATTGAGAAATTGGTGATATGGGCAGCTAGCCTATAACTCCTTAAACATTTCCCAATATTCATATAATGTTTCTCCCATAATTTGTCTAATCCCACATATCTTCCTTTTGATATTCGTTGCTCTTGATGCAGGAAAGAATTTCTCCAAAAACATTCTTTTCATCTCATTTCATGTTGTCATTGAACCAGGGGAAGATAATATAGTCAACCATTTGCCTTATCTTTTAATAAGAACGAGAAGGCCCTAAAATTAATTTGTTCTTATATCACCCCTTGTGGCTTCATTCCGGAGTAGACAATATGAAATTCCTTCAGGTGTTTATGCGGATTTTCACCTGCAAGATAACAAAAAATAAGCCTAAAGTGAATCAAACCAGATTTTAATTCGCAATGTACCTTAACATCTGGAAATTGTATACATAAGGGTTGCCAATTCAAATTCAATGCCGCTAACTCCCTCAACAGTTTAGGGTTAATATTTGCCATCTTTTTGTGCACTTCTTGAAAATTACAGTCTTCACTAATTGTTAGATCTACTTCAATAATTGTTAGATCTACTTCAACTTTCACATCCGAAGGTAAATGACCCCTTCCTTGGTTAGTCTCTTTTCTCAAAAGACGCACTATCTTCTCAATTTCTAGAATGTATTGTAATTTACCTTTATGAGAAGCGCGAGTCATACAAAACAAGAGATTAGCAGTAACTGTAAAATAAAAATTCAAAGAAACTAAGAAACTAAAATAGTTCCCCAAAAATGGCGCCAAATTTTGGTCAAGTTATCGAAGCCCCCAGAATCAATGTTATGAACACCGTACCGGACTCGGTACCGGATTGAGCTCTGGAACGGAACTGTACCGGTACCGATTGGTACCAAGTACCGTTTCAAAATTTTTTTTAATTTATGAAATAGTCCCTAAAATTTTTAAAAATTGCAAAATAGTCCATATTGGTATATTATACAGTTGTACTGTAT
>JANIPN010000003.1:14862586-14881009 GCA_027478595.1 Erythroxylum anguifugum
CAATTATTTTAATGTATCAAAAATAAATATTCACATGTGTGTGAATATACAATGATGCATGAGCATGCAATGTACTTCTAATTTCTCACAGTACACTCAATTCACGATTATGGAGTCTAGCCCCGAACATGGGATGTTACAAATAGTGCAGTATATTGGAATGCAACACTTAATATAGTTGAGAAATTTGAAAAAACTACACGATAACTATTCATTCTGAGTACAAAGATAGTTTTGGATTGTCTAACTAAATGGAAGTCAACTTTTAGATGTTAGAGTCGAAAATCCAATTTGTGCGAAGTTGAAATTATTTTATAATGCAACTGAATTGTTTTTAGTTAGAGTCAAAAATCCAATTTGTGTGAAGTTGAAATTATTTTATAATGCAACTGAATTGTTTTTAGAAAGAAAATATCCTACTTTGCACAGTTGCTTAAGCACCATGTGTACGATAAATAAAGCTTTGTTTGATTGAATATTGGATTCCGAATGAGGTTATTTGGGTTATGGCAAAGCAGATGATGAAGAAGCTAAATTCTTATTGTTATATGGTTAGGCATATTGTTACAGTCTTACCTATGCTAGACTCCAGATACAAGATGTAGGAGGTTAATTTTATATATGATGTGTTGTATGGTGATCGAGCCCAAAAGCATGTAAATGTTATTAAATAATTAAGGTATGATTTATTTAATGATTATCAATTCAGAATGGACAAAATTCAAGATCGGGATCACAGTAGTTCAGGTTGTTCAACTCCAGCTTCAGTTTTAAGTTTAGGTTCACCTTCTAAGAGTGGTTTGTTAATTTCACTTAAAAACTTTATGAAAGAAAAAAAGGTTAGGACTTTTTACAATAAGATGGAATTAGATAAATATTTGACAGAAAATTGCGTGGCCAAATTTGAAGGTGTGCAGTTCGATGAATTATTATGACGGAAGAGTTGTGAAAATAATTTTTTGATCATGCAAGTAACTGCACGAGACTTATTAACAATTCCATCATCCACAATTACTTTAGAATCTACTTTTATCATTGATGGTCAGGTTATTAGTCCTCATCATGCTTAACTTTATCCTCGTATCGTGGAAGCCTTTATGTATACCCGAAGTTGGTTAGATGATGAAGATATTGAGGATAAATTCTTTTCTTTTTGATATATCAATTTTGCCTATTTTGTTATATTATGTTACCTTATATTGCTTTTTTAAAATTTGTATATTAATACAATCATAGGTACTAATGCAGGGGTGACTAGCCATACTTATCAATCAAGTGGACACTATTTTGATAAAATATTTGAAGATGAAGGTATATTTAATTATTTATTAATTACTACCATATCCTTAATATTTCTTTAATTTTGATATTACATTACTAAATATAATGTTTTTACATACAAAAAAAGTGATGCAAACAATTGGTGATCCTGACTACAATTAGCTGCTCTCTCAGTCTCTCTAGTCTCATTGTGATTTTATCTTTATTTCTTTTTTGTAAATTGTATCATTTAAAAATTTGGATAATTATTTTTGTAAATAATGTCATCAATTTATGAATTTTGATCATTATGATTTATGAAATCTCAATCTTTATTAATTAATAAAAATTTGTAACTTCAACTAATTGAATTGATCACTTTAATTATAATTTTTTTATTCATTTCCTATAATTCCATCCTCATTCATTAATGAAATTGGTTTCATTTTATTCATTTTATCAATATGTATGTTTTATATATTCATTCACTATAAAATTTCAATTTTTATTAATCAATTGACATTTGTAACTTTAATTTATTAAATTGATAAATTAAATTGTAATTTTTTTCATTTCCTATAATGCTTTGCTTCTTCATTAATGAATTTAGTTTTATCTTATTAATTTTATCAATAGATATATATATGTTTTCTATATTCATTCATTATAAAATCTCAATTTTTATTAATCAATTTGAATTCGTAACTTCAATTAATTGAATTGATCGCTTTAATTATAATATTTTCATTCATTTCTTGTAATTTTATCCTCCTTCATTAATGAATTTGATTTCATCTTATTCATTTTATCAATATATGCATGTTTTTATATATTCATTCTATAAAATCTTAATTTTTATTAATCAATTGAAATTTATAACTTCAGTTAATTTAATTGATTATTTTAGTTATAATCTTTTTCATTCATTTCTTGTGATTTGTACTTACATCTCTACTTACATTTGTTGTGAAACACAAACTTGGGATTATTTGCAGTATGAATTCGTATCATTCTTATGAGAGTCTCAATAATTAGGGTGAAATACATAATGGAAAAGAGGATCCCTTTGTCTAATCCCCCTTGTTCCTTTAAATAACTTAGTGGGAGCTCCATTGATTAGAAGGTTGAAGGAAGTAGTTGAGTAGTAAACAAAGATCCAATCTATAAACAAGTATAGAAAATTAAATAACCTTCACCAGTTTAATAGAAATTCTGTTTTAAGAATGTCAAAAGGCTTTATAGAAGTCTTTTTAGTGCACAAATCTTAATAGAGATCTTGGTATCATAGTCCTTAAACAACTCCTGAACTATGAGTATATTATCCCCCATCAATCTACCTAAGATAAAGGCCCTTTGAGCATGATTGATTACAACTTGAATGGCTTTTTTAATTCTGCCTGCCAATATCCTTGATATAATCTTGTAAATTATGTTGCAGTAGGAGATAAATTGAAAATTGTTAATTAATCTAGGATTTTTTATCTTAGTAATTAAGCATAAGCCTTGTTTAGTTCTCTAAGCATTTTCCCAATGGATAGGAATTCATGGACCACTTCCATTACTAGGGGCCTTGTCATGTTCCATGTAGCTTTAAAAAAAGAGCATTTAACCCATGTGGCCCTGGGGACTTTAAAGGGTTCAAGCTAAAGGTTGCTCCCTTATCTCCTAAGCATAAACCGGTTTTATTGAATCTGACTTCAATTCCTAGCACAGATTATCTTTAACAAACCTTTCTAACTCCATTTCAACTGATTCCATGCCATGTTCCCCCCTCCCATCAACCTTTCATGGTAGTTTATTGCAATGTCCTCTTTCTCTTTTTTCCTTAAGCAAGGTCTCCATTCTTCATTTAACAAGTATGAGACTATGTTCCTATTTCTTCTGACCAATATGGAATTATGAGAAAACCTTGTGTTAATATCTCCATCCTTCAGCCAATTCACTCTAGCTATCTGCTTCAGGAGAGAGTTATGCATTTGCAGAGCTAAATAGTATTCTTCTAATTTGATGATTTCGTGTTGTCTTAGATCTCAATTGTAAGGTTCATTATAACACTCAGCTTGTATTTTTCTTAGGACTTCCTTAGTTGTTCGAAGTCTCTAATTTGTGCCTAAACCAACATTTTTTAAGAACATTTTTAATCCTTTCCTAAGCTTCTATAGTTTTCTCATCAACTACTAAGCTTTGCACGTTATTGCCTCTGTATCCCAGCCTACTTTCAGCACTCATGTAAATCCTTCCCTTTTTGTGAGGAAATTGACAAATTTGAATAGGGCCTTGGTCTGAGATTGACTGCTAAATTTCACCACTTCTATAGTTACATGCATTGAGCATATTGTTGGATCAAAATAAGCAAAGGAGTTAGGGCACTGTGCCAACCAATGATGATTCACTAAGGCTCTATTAAGCTTTTTCCTAACGAACCATACTCCCTGCCACTTGTTGTATCATGTATATACCTCTCCAACATAGCTTAAGTCTAGTATCTCTAACTGGTTAACCACCTGTTTTAATTTTTTTGTCTGAAATTAACTATTGAACCTTCAACCTATGAGCGATTAAGTATACAATTCATATCCTCCATCAAGATCTAGGGTCTACTCATAGTGTCGTGAATAGGTTTTAGTTCCTCCAAAACTTTGTGATCTCATAAACTCAAAATTAGAAGCATATATGAAGGAGATGCCAAAAAAGGAACATGAGCACTCGAGAGTGCATATGAGCTTAATTAGTGCATATGCTATTAGAAACCTAAATAAAGTTCTCATTATATGCCATTATAATCCTACCATTATAGTGATGCAAGTGGTTAGACAATATAAACTTAAGTTGTTATTTTTACTTTATTTGCTTATATTTTTGTCTCTAGAAGCCCCACAATATATGGAGCTTTTCCATGTTAATATCGTTGACAATCTGCTTCTTTAAAGGGTTGTTCATCCCTTTGATATTCTAAACTAAGAAAGACATTGCTACAGAAAGGAACTAAGACTCAAGTTAAATGCCCTTAAAGTCTAGTCCTACCTTTCCTCCTTCGTGTTCTTTTACTCAAAAGGGGTCCAATCTCAACAAAATCCTTATCTAAGTTTGTTGAGACTACATCTTGATCTAATTCCTGGAAGCTCTCCATTACCCCTGTAAATCTATGTATTTAGAACACCCGCCATCATTCATACATAGGCTTTGGCTACTATTTGTTCCATCACCTCAACATATGAAGTTTTATTTTGAGGAGAGGGCATAGTTTCTCGATCTAAAAAACATGTTTATTAACCATTGTACTTTCCTTTAAACGTAAATTTTTTGTTATGATTTTCATGTTTCTACAAAATAAATAACATCAGAGATGACTTTCATTTAAACACTTCGGTGCAACTTAAATTTTAAATTTTTATAGAAAGAAAAAGAAATTAGAAATGTATTATTCACTTATTTAATAGAAAAGGCTTATAAAGTTTCATAAAGTTATGTTTAAACCTTCCGTGAGAAGAACGTGATAAGAAGAAAAATCATGTGTCACAAAGATTTAGAGAATGAGCTCTAAAGAGGGACTCAAAACATGAATTGTGTAATTCGAAGAAATAGATTAGGATTTAAATACACTAAAATCTCGTGTAATTTAATATTTTTATTTTAGTATTTATATTTTAAAATAGTTATTTATTTCTCTATAATATTGTTTAATAATCACATAATTTCTATTATGATATTTTGTTAATTTTTATTTTATTTTATTTTAAATAAAGTAATATTGAAAATTTTAAATGTCAAAAACATCATCTTTATGAAATGATTAATGAATGAATTTTTGAGAAATTAAATAATAAATAGATAGAAAATTAACATAACATCAAAAAGTAAATACTAACTTCCAAAATTTAAAAAAAAATCACAAATAAGGAACCCAATGAATTATTAAAAGTATGAACTGGATTCTTTAAGAGGTGATCCTACATATCACTTGCAGCCTCAATCACGCAGTATTATACTCTTTCGTTACATTCCATGAACGTTTAGGAAACAAGAAAAGGAAGACAAGGCATAATCTCCTTTGTTCTTTTATTGTGGAGGAAGCTTGGCATAAATAATGTTTTGCCCTTCACTCCTTTATGCTTTGAAAAATGGAAGTTGAATGCATGATTCTCAGGCACGACTCTTTTCTACCAGATCAATGAACTTAGTTGGTTCTATGTCTCCGGTGTCATCCCATTGGAAAAAGGGGCCAAATTGACTGATTGTTTGATTGATTCTTGCGTTGACAATTGGAGTTGGAATATGTGACGAGAGACCATAAAGTGGATAAAAGGAGAGAACGAGAGGGGCTAGCTACTTACACTCTATCTAATCCTCTGATTAAGGTTTCGACATTTCCAAGAATCAAACATCTCTGAGAACCAAATAACTGTTTGCAATATTCTCCTTTTCCGTTTCTTTTAAAAAATGTCGAAGCTTGCATAGTTGCATTTGAGAATACAGGAATAAATCTTTAACATCAATTTGCATCAAAAACCCTTTTGACATCAGTACTAGTTCTTGAAAACCTTCATTTAGTTTCTATTTCGCTATAGAGATTATTGTAGCTGGTTTGATAGTATTAGTGTTGTAACCTATTCCATATCTTTTCAGTGATCAATCTTTTATTCTATTAAATAAAACAAAATTATACTGTAATGCTACCTCCAATTACAATATCATAATGATACTGTAATGCTACCTCCAATTAGAATGTCCTGAACAATTTATCCACGTCTTTGATACATATCAGACTTATTCCTTCTTCCTAGGTTAGTTACTAGAAATTCAACTTTTCTGGCATGTATGGTTAGTGTGATTTTACATAAATTCTTTTTAGACCTAAGCAGCTGTGCCGATAATTAAGAGTTTCTTTGCAAAATCATTAGTTGATTTGTTCTTGATTATCCATCTGGACCCTTCAACAGACTTAGGCGGCCGCTAATTCTTTGTGCGCACGCACGCATGCATATATTCCAACCGACAAGAACTTTGATGACTGGATGCTTCAAATCACCAAGGGCCAGGGCCAGTAGTGTTCTGTGTACAGGTCTATGTGGTGATCCTGAGACCTATATAAAGGACACTCATAAGTCAGCATTTTCACATTCCATTGGAGCAGGCTGCTTCTTGTTGATAAGAGGTTATATACTTGTGAATTAGACATGAAGAGTAATCTTACATGAAGATGAGGGTCTTGTTTAGTAGCCAAGGATGACTTGCCTGCCGCGTCAAAATAGAAGACTGATTAGAAACATCCTCGCATAGTAGATGTCCATACGTGCATGCATTTGGACGTGAAGTAAAGAGTAAAGCCAAATTAATGTATGTTTGATCTTTTTCTTCGTTTCACAGGCAGTCTCCTTGGCTAACGAGACAGGCTCTTCTCTTCATGTTGGGCCTACTCTTCGTTCACCAAGGCAAGTACAAATTCATTGTTTCCTTCATCTCATGATAATATTCAATTGGTGATGCTTCCTAAAAGGTATTTACTCTGGAATTGTATATTCATGTCATTCATGGCCGTAAGACTTAGTTCCTTAATTGCACCATTTCAATTTCTAGACAACATAGAGTAGGTATGCACTATGGGACACTGTTACCTTTACCTATCAAAAGTTTATGAATGATTATGTTAACATATCTGAAATGGAAATTGATGCCTTCTTGTTTTAGTCCTGAAACGATAAGTCTGCATATCACTTCACTTCCAGTTCCAGCAAGAACTTCATATTGGAGATGTGCTTCTCAGATTTCACAAAAGCCAGGAAAAAAACTCCAGTCCATTATGAATGGTGATCCTTGGAGAACCAAAGGGCTCAACACTGAACGCATAAGTGGCTTAACAAGTCTATAATGCAGCAGCAAGAACAATAACTTAACAAGCTCACTCTCACAATTATAATCGGGATCGAATTCACATCAATTTTGAAAGTAACGGCTGTAAACATCAATATACAAAAGGACTGTTGGTTTTGCTACATCTAAATACCGTATACCAGCAATTATTCAAGACATCTCATTAATTGAACAAACATGAGGTAAATCAAACTGTCTGCTAACAGCATCTTGCTCGAGGTGTTACGTAACTCTGGACAGAGACAATGATTTAACAAACATTATCGCATTAAGCAGGCACTGCAAAACTTTCTTGTGTCCAGTGTGGAGGATCCATGACTGCACAAGGATCTGATTTCTCGAAGTCCGCAACCTAACAACAAGAGCAGAGTACATAGAGTTACAGAGTTTCAACCAAATATGTGCTTCTACAGAAAACTCAGAGAGAACATGGAAACAGATGAGCCATGATCTTACCTTTTGTTTGCAGCTTGGACAATAATGATACTTATGCCAGAGACAGTCCATTGATGGGCAAAGAAAGCAACAACCAAGCATGAATGGCATCATGCAACCAACATATGCCGCCAAACTAGGCTTTGATCTGCATTTCACATGAAAAGTGATTAATCAAGGAGGGGAAATGAAAAGGACAAAATGAGCATAATAAGTGCTTTATGATATAATTGGCCATTTTTCACGCTTATAGTTACTGCACATTGTAATGCCATTCAGAAGAATAAAGGCTCAAATTTTGCAGTTGGACAGAACATGTGCTTAATCAACTGTTCTAACTAAAACATTAGAATTGTATTAGTCATTGATCTCCAATTAAAGTTATGTGGCAACAATCACAGGAGACCAGAGTAATGCACAACACTCTTCCAGACTTAAAACGAAACATGTGGAGCAAAGTCCATCGTCCCCATATTTCATAAAGAGAGTAACAGATACACCACTTGTTGCCTCGGCAATTCCGGTCTACCTGGTTCTTTGCAAATAGTACACAAGCTAGAAGAACTATAACCAAGCACATAGATAAAACATATTCTAAGCTCAACTCCACATAGCCTTTCCTCTGGCTCAGCTTCCACAAATTACCTACTATAAGTGATTAGGACAAACCAATCAAAGCTTCAAAATATTTCAATTTTTTAACTACAAACATATTTGTTTATATCATAATGACACTCAAAGACTCTGCTTGCCAAATCCTTCACCTATCAAAAAAGAAATCCTCTTTTTGACCATTTCTTTTCATGATTATCAATCCCAATCTTTTGAACAAGCAGTTCAACATCAAGAAGGCAAAGCGTTTAAAACACGTATTCGATATCGGATGCGAAATTTCAGTTCCACTAAATCTTAAACAACTTCGATCTTCAACTAAACAACATATTACCTAATCTTCAACTAAACAAAATATTACCTAACGTCGGTAACTCCAGATGCGCCACAATGAACGCAGTTAAACGGAGCAGGAGTGTCCCGGTACATCGTCTGTTGAATCGGAATCCCCTTGGGATCGCCGAAGACGGCGTTGGGCGGGATCATTCCGGCTTGGTACGCGTTTTGACCGGCATAGTACGGGACTCCGAGGACAGCTTCGTCTTTTTTGGCCATTTTCCCAATACACTATTTTCAGGTTGATGGATTAATCAGAAAAGAAGCTGCTTTATAGGTCCATCTAAAATGACAGAAAGGTCCCTTAGTGGCCTTCTAGAGGATTTGACCTTTAGCCGGTAAGGCTTCCAGATAACGACCAGGAAATTGTTGGCGGGCTTCTCGGTTGATTAGTCATCACGCGGTCGTTGAATTAAATGTCCAAATTACAACTTTTGATAAAATATTTCCCTAAAAAAAAAACTTTTGATAAAATATTAGTTACCACAAATGGAAAATAGGATTGTATTATATATAATATAAAAACTATAAGATAAACTAATTTAATATTTAATTCAAAATTTTGAATTTCTTTCTATTTCATTGACTAAGCTTAAACAATTCAAGAAAAACTGATGAGGTGATAATTTTAATTTTGATGTAAATTTTTTTATAAAAAACTATTTTCGCAATTTAAATTTATGATTTTGTGGTCACAAAAGAGCAATCGATATTACAACTAATTTGACATAAGAAGTTAAGATATATTGAACAGGAGGACTAGAAAAGAGAATGTCTAATTACAAGGCACAGGTGAATTAGTAAGGGGTTCTTCTGGCTTAAATGAGGTCACGGGTTTGAACCGTTCTCATGTATGCAGCCGTTTAAAACTTGAAGCTAAAATTTTACCTCCCGCAAAGAACCTACCAGATTTCGGCGGAGATTAGTTTGAATGTGGATCGCGTAAAGGTACCTTCCCATAATTAAGAACCACCCAATACATCTCGTGGGGAAAAAAATAGAGAGAGAGAATGTCTTGCTTCCACCTAGATAACAGTGGTTATAATTTTAAGGAGCTGACAAAAGGGGTTGTTTGTTACATTTATTCTAACATACTTAAAATCATATATAAATTAGAGTTTTATTCTATACTTGACTTTTGTGGTCTCTAACATAGTTTAACTTCAGATATCAATTAGAGGTAGTACTTTGAACAACAACCCAAAAAAAATATGTTTCAAAGCCTAGAGAGATTTAGTAGTACCTTACCTCTAACTAGTAGAGAAGTGATATTTTGAATTGAAACAATTTTAAAATTTTTAAAATTTCAAAGAATTGGTTAGAACTTAGAACTCAAATCAAAATTTAAAAAATTCAAAAGATCCTAAAATTATAAAATATATATTTTTGGTACATAAACTTGTTTTGAATGTCACTTCAATAATTTAAACATCTAAAAATGATTAACTAATCAAATACCAATGTCATTTTAAATGTTATATACATGTATGCACATACAAGGGCACGTGAGAAAAATAACACAACTCCCTAAAAAGTCATTCGCATATTAACGATAAGAAATATCTCATCAAATTGTAATAGCAGAGCAATACGAGAATAAGAAATTAAACGATGAAACAAACACTAAAATTTAACGTGAAAAACTCTCTAATGTAAAAGAAAAAAATTGCAGGATAATCCGACAAATAAATTTACTAGACTCAATAAAAATTTACATAAAAAAATGATCTCTCAATAAGGATCGTAGCCATGTCTCTAACAAATCTTAAGAAGTTAGAACCTAAAACCTCTTATTACAAGTGTTGAGGGCTCCTCAAAAAGTTTTCCTTACTACTTGAGGTAACTTGCATATTTAACCCATAAAGAACAAAAGTGGGATAATGACACATTTTGTGAAGAGAAGAAAAGAAAATGAGAGAAGGGTATACATCCCAAGGGTTCTCCAGCTTGTAAAGCAAACAGAGAGCAGAAGAAGGGAATATTAGTGCAGATAGTGTCAGGTCGAGGAGAGGAAGGACTGACATCTGTTCTTTTTTCAGAAGAATAGATTCCACAACAGGTAAAAATCCCTTCCTCTACCTCTTCTGGTGTTCTCAATCTCAAACTCCAGCTAGCTCCTCAACACACTTCGTACTCTTTGTTTTTTTGGAATATTTACACAAAATATTAAGTGTGGTATACCTTTGACCTAGTATAGTAGCAGGGAAAGGTACGTGGAAGCCTTCAAAACACCCAATTCTTTGAGCCTTGAAGCTCCAGAAAATGGAGTTTATGTTATGTTCCTTCCTTCTTGTCTAATCTTCATTCTCTCCCTTTCCTTATTTTCACAGCCGAAGGACATAAATATTTGCTCCCACACCATATTCAACAACTAATCCTTAGAAATATGGCAAAGGACCAGACAATTTGACTATGAACATTCATTCATTCTTAAATCTTCTTGTTTGACTTTCTAAATTATAATAGGATTTAGCAATTAGATGGTGTTATTTTAATTTAAATAAAATAAGTTTATATAAAATACTCATTTCTAATATATTATTTAACAAATTTATAATTTAAAGTTAAAATAAAGTCAATTCAAATTGTAGATTAGGTTAAATCCTAAGCAATAAATTTTTACACCTAACTTCATCTAAATTAGATTAAAGATAATAATCATGAATATTTAATTATTATACACATTAAGAGCTCAAATCTTAGTCCTGAAAGTGAACATTGTAATTTTGTTCCTTTTGAAATTGAAAATAGAAAAGACCACAAAATACAAATATCAAAGCCTTTAAAATTATCTGTTTTATTTTTACTATTTCGACTCTGTTTTAATTCATCTCATTCACACATTTATATAAATCCTATATAACTGTGTAGATGAGATGAATTGAAACAGAGTAAGAATAGTAAAAATGAAATAGGTGATCTGATCCGTATCAAAGGAAACATCTTGGATCCTTTTTCCAATATGTCTTTTTGGTCATTGAATAGAGTGAGGCATTCTCTATAGTCTTCTCCAATGATTAAAAACGAAAAATAGGATTGAACAGAGTAAGCTTGGACAAAAAATCCAAACTCAGCTGGCATAATCCTTCATTGTTAATCAGGGTGGATACAATAAAATTGGACAAATCATCCGAACTCGAAAGGAAGTTCCGGCATGATCCTGTTCCTCCCTCTTCTGTTGCCAATAACGCAAACCTTCGGATGTTATCATCACGCGTTCAATTCTGCGAGTGATGAATTCTCCCCGTAACCATGATGTGGGACAAAAATACAAAATGAATCCGGCAGTGGGTTCTTCTGTTCATGACAGTTCCTGTGGGCCCACTCAGGTTTTCGTGCAATATTCCCACGCGCGATCCCACGTGTTTCTCACCCATTCACCTACCATTACTAATCCAATCTTCTCTCTCGCACATATTTGATACCACAATCCCTAATAATCACAAGGTCCCTCTTCTCTCCCTCCGTCTTGGTTCTTCTTCTTTTGAGTTTAGGGTTAAAGCACCAATCTTTCTGCATCTTGTTGGATGATTTAAAGCAACGAGAGTATTAGTTTCGGTAGTTATACAGTATAATGACAGCTCCGAACACGGACACCATCACAGCCTCTATTGAGAGGTCTCTTCAGAACTGTTCTCTAAGCAACAACCAAGAAGACGGCGCTTTTAGTGGAGGAGGAAGAGAGAGGTCGTCGAGCTCCGATGAGGTAGACGTGTTGTTATCACCGGAGCAGAATCCTTTACCAAACTCTGATGACACCACCCTTGAGCTCAATTCCCATGTTTTTCTTCCTTGCCATTGGGAACAATGCCTTGATTTAAAGGTGTATTTCTTCGCTGTTTGTTGTTATTTATAAGAGATCGTAACTATGGCTTCTAGATTTTATTCGGTCCCTTTCTCGTTTATTCACAGTTGCATTTAATGCAGATCTTGTGGGTTTCTTTTATTTTTTATGGTTTGTTCCCTTTTGGATTTTTGTTTTGTTCCTGTTCATTCATTCGCTGTCTTTGTAATTAATGCTTCTGTTCTCTCATTATTTTTCCCACCTGGATCATCAGGTTACGAACTGGTTTGCCCACCAGGGAGAAAAACCCTAAAAGATAACAACTTCATCTTCTTTCTTGGCTATTTTCAGTCACTAGCTACACTTTTGAATTCATTTTTTTGTTTTTTTGCAGTTGAATAGGGGAATTAATTTCTGGGTTTGGCCAAAGACGTAATCTTTCTTGTGAAGTTGTTAAGAGTAATGATACAGAGGAAAGTAGATTCATTTTACTTTCAGGGGGTTTCAATCTTCTGTTGTCTTTTGATGACAGTACATTTTTTCTGAAAGCAAGAAAGTTAAAATTCGTTTCTTTTCCCTATAGGTTCATCTTTTCCCCGTGTACTTGAACTTGTATATGTTGAAGCAAAGAAAGAAACTCTTATCAGGATATATAGTAGTCACTGGTTGTTACTCTTGTTTAAAACTCATTTTAATGACTGCTAAACATGCAAGATTGGTCTCCTTGCTTATGTACTAGTGTGTGCATTTGCAGACAGGGGAGATTTACTACATAAACTGGAGGAATGGCATGAGGGCCAAAGAAGACCCTCGGATATCACAAGACTACAATGGAGATTGGTATTCAGAAGATGATAGCTCGTATGACAGCGAGGAGTCCTCACCACATTCTTCTCCTTCTTCCACTAGAGACCATTACAGGTTAGAGAAAGAAGACCAGGTCCTGGTTGTTGCTGGTTGCAAGAGATGTCTTATGTACTTCATGGTCCCAAAACAAGTAGAAGATTGTCCCAAATGCCATGGCCAACTTCTCCACTTCGATAGATCTTATAATGGCTTTCCCTGAACCCTCATCACCCACCATTTCTCTTCTTCTGATTTTCATATTTCTTCTTTCTACGGCTTCTCTTTTTTTTTTTTTTTTTTATAAAACACTCATTTGTGTCTTTGAAAGATTTTTGTTTGTGGAATGATCATGAAATCCGTGACAAATGGGTTATTAGTTTAGTGTTATATTATTCCACCACCTCGTTTTCTCATTCTGTCTCACACTTTCTAATTTTATGCCGTATTTTCTTTGTTTTTGCTTTGTTATTGGCGTCACTAAAATGGCTGGGTTGAGTCTGAGTGGCAAGGGCGTGATCAATTAGTACGCAGAAGAAAGGCATAATATTGGTAATGATTGCGGCATGTGGCTTTCCTTCCAGCAATCCAATTCTCTATTGCTCAAGTCTGCAAGAAAAGCAATTGTAGTAACCTTACTTCGTGCATATTATGTGTGCCTTCTATTTTAGATAAAATTGTACCTTCCATTCAATTTTCCTTTTCAAATTTTGTGAAACCCTTTTCTACCTCTATTATTATTTTATATAATTTTACAATATCAAAAAATTTAAATAAGATTTTCTTATAAGTATTTATTAAATTATAAATAATGATTTTTGTTAAAAAAAATCATAATAAAATAATGATAATTCTTTTATTAAAATTTTATTACCTCAAAATGTTATATATAATTATTTTTGGCTCTCAGTTTAGTCAATTAATCATGCTCTGTCTACCAAATTCTATACGATAATGCAGGCGTGGAAGTTGGGATCGATTTGACGCGTCGGGAAGAGCTAGTAAACGGTTTGCTGGCATTGAAGCACGTTACTGGTTGTCGTTTTCGACCACATGTGTCCAACTTCTATAGGCTTGATTCGGTCTCAACTGTCTTGTACCATTATAAAGTTCGTGTCTCATGATTGCATCATGTTTGAAAGTTTCACTAACAAATTTTATTTATATTTTTAGTTTTATTTTTAAATTTAAGAACAAATTTTACTTAATAATTAAAATTTATTAAAAATAAATATTAATTTATAAATTATTAAATTAAATTAAATAATTTTAATTGATAATTAATTAATAAATATTATATAAAAGATTAAAATAAATTTAATTATTTATATATAGTTTATCTTAAATTTTTATCTCATATGTCAGTAATAAAATATAACTACATTGCATTAACAATTAAATATATTTTTGTTTTTATTTGAAAGAAAAATAAAAGCTAAAAATAGAAAATAAAAATATATAAGAGACTAATGGATATGACTTTTATAAAAAATCAAATACTTTTGAATGCTGGAGTTTATTGGTATGCATGGAAGGGCATCTTATTGTCTTTTGGAGAAAATAAAAGCAATAATTTCTAAGTTTAATTTTACTTATCAAATCGATTGCTTCAAAGTTATGATTTTGAAAGAAAAAAGTAATTGCTAGAAAATAGAGGCATGATCCAATTTAGAGAGTAACTGAAGAGAAGGAAACTTCATTGTTTGATTTTTTTAATTAAGTTCACTTTAAATTATTTAAAATAATTAATGCATAATCATAATAAGTATGCAAATTGTATCTAAGCTTAATCTTTTTTTTATATGATTTCCCTCAAACTGCTTCTAAAACTTGTTCATTATAATTACCGTAGTCGCACACGTGCTAAGCCTCTAACATTATTCATACAAATATATTGAGAAAACTATACAAGTGGTGGAGAGAGGGTTAGCTAAGAAGTAATATCTTCTTTAATGCTTACCTATGTTTATAAAAGAGTTTAGACCTTTTAATAATTTAATTGCAATATAATTTTATTTTAGTTACTATAATTATAATTATATTTAAATATCATTTGGTCCTAAATAATATCTAATATCTTAAATTGACCCTTATTTAATAAATATTTTATATTTTATTCTAAAATTTCTCAAACTTTATGATAATTTCCAACATGAATAAATTACCTTTTCTCTCATCAAACGTCCTTTATATGTGACCCAAATGAAATTCTTATATTAGATCAATTTAGTAAATTATTCTCTAATAAGCACTTAAAAGTTTATTTTAATATCTCTATACTTTTAATGTATAAGATTAACTACTTCTTTTATAAAAAATAAACATAACATGTCCCGGTCCTTTTAACCTTGAATAATATTCAGTCTTGATAAAATAATAAATAGTAGGATTTTAGGGATAACATATAAATAGAATATAAATATCACAATTATGAATTCATTATAATTTCATTTGTAATGTACATATATCTCACATACTTTATCTTATATATCATTTAATTAAGTAAATATGCATCAATCATTTAAGTATCTTGTACTATATATCCATATGACAATCATGCTATTGTTAGGATAATATTTTAATGAGAGAATTCAACAAAATTTTGTATAGTAAACACTTAAATTTTATAACTTTCATATGATTTTTATTAAATTTAAGAGAAATTACCAAAATACATTATTGGATCTTTGATAAGATCTTACCTCCTTTTATATGTCCATTAGTTCTAAAGTTCTACATCACATTGCCATTTTAATAATGTAAGGAACTATACTAACTTCAACAAAGAAGTTTATTTGGGTTGATTAAAAATTAATGTTACACTGTAACCTTTTATTCAAAATAATAATTTTAAGTAAAATATACTTTGTCAAACTAAAGTTAAAATCTATATGACCTTAAAGTCAAAAATATCAACTCATATATGAAAAAAAAAAGAATATCTTTAATATTTCATAAGTATTAAATCTCTCAAATACTTAAAATCTTTAGTACTTTATCTATGTACTTGGACTATGATAGGTAAATAACTTCCATATTTATCTCTATGGATCTAACTTTCAAAATTAAGTTATTATTTTGTCATATCCAATAAGAGTTTTTCTTGGATTATCATATTCTTAACAATTGAAAATGAGAATTATTTTTCTCTATAAACAGTATGTCTCTATAATACCCTGTTAACTTTCTTATAGACATGATAAATCTATAATCATCTCCAAAATAAATTATTTGAATTCATCATAAAAATAAATCTTTTAATGTCTCATAACCTTTTAGTTATGCACCATCATCATCAATAACAACAACAAAATCAAATATATTAATAAAGGTACCATTTAATTTAGATGTATTGTCATAATTTGAACTTTTCAAGCATCATCTTACTCTCACTAATTATCTTTGGACTCATTCTCTTATAGTTATATATCGAAACAAACATTTTGTTCAATGGGGTTTTAAAATTACTCCTAACCTTTTGAATATCTCATGATTTGTGTTATCCAATTTAATTATAAACTTATTAGATAAATATCCTTCAACTATGTATCATATCCCTAAATCATTAATTTTGATTCTTTTAAAGTTTGTCTTTTCATATCTAATATGAAAAATCATGCTAATTGATTTAATCAAAACTATCGCAAGTAACTTATTATACTAGACATCATACAATATCTCATATGATATTTTTGTTCTCTTTATACAAATCCATACTATTATAGAATTTAATTGTGAAATTATTCTCCAGAGAATCTTATTCTCTATAGATAATAAAAAGATTTAAATCTCACCACATCAATCTCATTAAACTACTTCAGCATGCTCAATACTTAATTTCTGCTTAAATTTTAAAATTTTAAAATTAATATTGTTTAATATGTATGACTATAAAGTCATTAGTAAATTTAATAAAATGCAAGTATTCATTTTTTATAAATTATTATTATATCCAATAACTATATGTATAAGATTTAATAATTCAATACCATAATCGTCCTTTACTAAAGGTTGATTTGGTTATTCTTTATCCTAACAAGTTTTACAATTTTCATACGATTCATGATCAAAATTATACATATATCATTGCATCTAAATTTATAATTCTCATTATATTGATTTAATTAACGTGATCAAAAGGATATTATTAGTTATCTAACTTTGTATTCATCTCAATTGTGTTCAGTATGAGTCTCCTTTGATCTAGTATATACAAATTATTCGTATAAATTTGGATTAACTTGTTTTACTCAATAATCTATTTTTTATCTTACCTTGAATATTGTAGCAATATTGAATCCAAAATCAATATCAAACACTCAAAAACATGAATTAGAAACATATATGATCTCTCTCATATTTCATATAAGTAAGAAAAGTCAAGCTATTATTTTCCTTCTAATGAAAATTATTATCATACTAAAATTATTATCATACTACATATACCTTCAATTGTAGTTGTTGTTTATGCTTTTAGTATGTTAAATTCAATAGATCAATCCATCAAGATGCTATACCTTTCAACTATACTTTATGCAACTATTTACATTATGTTATTATGGTGTTGACATTTATTTATTAACACTATTTTAATCGAAATAATAGTCCTTACTACTAATTCAAAAAGATTAATCTAATCTCTTTAGGAGATTATGATTTCATTCAAAATTAATTGATCTTGAGTTACTCAACAAACTAACTATACTTAAATTAGGTAGATAACATCCTTATCAATCATATCTTATATGACTCTTAAATCTTTTTAGTGACAACTCTTTCCAAAATATATTTTATACGTTATTGCTAACATTGCCTTTAAATTCATATGATCATGAGTTACTTATCCAAATCATATAAGTTTAGTTAAGTAAGATTTAGTAATTTAAGAAAAAAATAATTTTCAATAAAATACTCTCCTTATTATAATTTTAAAAACTCTTTTTTAAAAATTTTTAAGACATACTAATCCAAATAGAAATAAAATTTTTCTTCATAAGAAAATTGCTTTATAATAAAAAGAAATTCACTCTCAGAATTAAAAATATTTTAAATTTAATTACGAAAGTTTAGAGATTAGTTTCTTAGTTAATTAAAAAACTATTCCTTAATAAAGTAGAAAATGTTATAAAACCGAAACTAAAACTTAAGAATATTTGAGAGAGGAGAATTAACTTAATATTTGGGAGAGGAGAATTCTTCTTATAAAATTGGTATCTCTTACATCAAGTTAACCCTTCTATTTATAGTACAAAATTTCTAATAAAATACTATCATGACAAAGT
>JANIPN010000003.1:15081464-15093773 GCA_027478595.1 Erythroxylum anguifugum
TTTTAGATATTCACAGAAAACTTAGAAAAAGAAACCCTTTAAGATGCTAATCATACAAGAACTGTTGCCAGTGATAATTCAATACTTACTAATTGAAATGGTAACTTGAACTCATCCACATTCATAAAGGAATATAAACTAATCATAGCACAAAATTCAGTAAGTGGTGGTTTTATTTGACTCACAATCTAATAATCTATGTAGTTTTAAGTTTTTAAACACTCCATTTTCGTTGTAAATAAGTACATAAATCAATAATTTAAGTTCTGTAAGTGACTCAATTTGTACTATTAAATATTAAAGCTCAATTCGCTTAATTAATCACACAAACTTGAGTCGATTTTTAGTTACCAACTTGAGACCATAAGTTACCAGAAGGGTAGGAGATGCTCATCACATTATATACTCCAAGCTCAAGTCGTGCGTTCCATGCCCGATTCTCACAATCTTCAGCTTTTATACTATTTTTCTTTACTTAAGAAAAAGATATATGCAAGTTATGAAATGTTCTTGCACTTCAATATTAATATTCCTTATCATTTAATTTATAGATTATTATTTATATTTAAAAGTTTACAAAGAAATCCCTTAAAAATTAATAGGGGTTATGAGCAACTGTGTGCGGTTGTTGTTAAACGTAAACACAGGCCTCAGTTCCTGCATGCGCAAAAATTGCAATTGGTCAATCGATCGTGAGTATTATGGTTCAGAATTAAAGGAAGCTGACATTGAAAGTAGAGCCACCACTGTCAGGAATTTCAGCATTAGTCACCAAAAACCTCTGCCTTTTTCTATAGCATGTTATGTGTAATCCCCTTCCAGAAATCCGGTTGAAAGAATTGGTTTGATTGACCCATCTTTGAAAAGTCCACTTTTTCCGAAGCAAACAAACCAAGAAGTGTTTAATTAATTCTAAGAGAGACGGAGATGGAAAGACCATGTTTGATGGGCTGGAAAGGGCACTAGCAGCTTTTCAGGAAGAGAGACTGCCCCAAGAGCAGCCACCAACAACATTATTTTTTGAAAGAGTATCATCACCTGCTCGAACTTTTATTTAACTACTCTAACAAGCCATACATAAGGCAGGCATGGGTGACAAGATAAAAAGAGACACATGTATATGCATACATTCATAAGCAATGACGCATAATGCATTTCTTTATCACTATCACAATTTTAAATTATGCGTTATTGCTTACTGCAATGGTTATTATGGGATGAGCTCTTATAACAGTCTAAACTAACTAACTCGATTCCTAATCAAATCAAAGCATTGGTTTCATAATATTTATGAGAATGAAATGTGGAAGTCCCCTGTACAGTTGTTGCGGCGAGGGTGGGAGGCACATGGTTATGCAAAGGGTGGGAATGGGGAATGTGTACTACAGGTCCTACAAACAATATATGCTCTGTGGTTGGTTACTGCTCCTGTTATCGATTCTAGGGATTGTGGGGAAACACCATCATGCATGCCTAAGTCCCCATTTATTTGTTTATAATCACATCTTAATTAACAACTTAAACCTACTCTTAACTTATGATTCTTGCTTTCATTATCTTATGTTTTTGTTGACAGGTCAGTTCATTATGCCATGCCCACCACTTATCTGTTTCCCTCTCTTCTTGCCCTTTTCCTCAATTTCACGCTTCTTAATTATTCTAATATCATTAATTGGACCCTGTTTTTGTTTTCAAAGACATCACCTTTAGCTATATTATGTGCTTGCTTAAGAAAGTTATTCCTCTTTCTGAACCCTTTATATAGAGTATACACATAGTCCCCCTACCTTCAATTGGTTACCTGCCATTTATGTTTTAACTCTAGCAGCTTATGGCTTAGCATGCATCCACCTAAACACATGAGAGACAAAACTTTGTTCGATCATTTGACAATCCTAAGTAGACTAGAATTTCATCAACTTACCGTTGGTCAAAGGGTGAAACTTTCCAACTTTGATGGGTCTAAGCCCACAATTAGTGTTAATAGCTGTTGGTTAGCTGTCCTAATTGTGTTTTTTTTTCCCTACAATCCCCCAACATTGGGGCTAAAAAGAACCTTTTCGTGTGGGATATTCTAAAAGGAAGATGAGTCTTTTATAGTTCATTTTCTCCTTGGAACATGCCCTAAAGTTGTTAGCAGGATGACCTTCCCATTAAAAAAACAAGGGGAAGGAATGTTACACATTTCCCTAGCTATTAACAAAGTCAAAAAGATTAAAGAAAAAGAGAATATCATAAGAGGGTTGGTCTGATTGATTATACACACAAAGATAATGTTTTGATTTAGAGTAGTGTTATTTTGTGAAATGATTTATGTAATTAATTCCTAAGAAATATAAATCATATTGCATATTAATTAATTATTATAGAATAAAAACTGAATAACTGACGACCACCCAGTCCCACCCATTTCTCTATCTATATATGTTTTTTCTCTTTTTTTTTGCAATTTTTCAACGGTAGCTACCACTATTTCATTCTCACAAGCTTCCAAACAAAGAGAATTATGAAAAAGTGAGATTTGCAAGGGTTGTTCTCCTAGTTGTCCTGAGATATACTGTTTAGGATGAAACACCTTACCTGGTTAATGGGTGTTTCTCTCTCTTTTGATTCCTTAATTGTTGCACATGCTTATGGCAATAACTACACCCTCTTCCCAATATAACTCTCACTTCCAAAACCTTCCATTGATCCATGGCTGACTTTGAAGCTAACATCATCAAGTATTACCCTTCTCGTTTTCTGGGTTCTCGGATATGACCATGGTTCCTGCTCAAACTCTTTCTAAGCAACAACAACAAAAGCAACGGCGGCGTGTGTTTTGTGGCGGTTATGGTAGTTATGCTGTTGAGGAGAGTCGTTTTGGTCTTATGAACCGGGTAGGAGGAGGTTATGACTATTGTAATAACAGTGAAGCTTCTTTAGGATCTGATCTACTTGCTAATCCCATGGCAGAAGATGAATCGAGAACTAACAGTCTTAATGAAGCTGGTTCAAGCTCCAAAGATGCTGTTGCTGTACAAGAAGAGGAGAAAGATGAAGGCTGGCTCCGATTGAGTATAGGCGGTCACAGTACAACAAGTCACGAAGACAGTAAACATCATCATCATCGTTATCGTCATCTTCAAGTTACGGACCATCAAACACCTAAAGGAGAAGGAGGATTGATAGAGCTCGATCTATTACCAGGTTGCAACAGTTTATCATCGTCATCAAATCAACCGAGGACATTGATGAGCTCCTCAATCTTTCACGTCCCTGAATTTAGAGCTCCTCCGAGTCGACCAGTAATGAACATGCCAACAGGTGGTGCTACTAGTTTTAGTACATCTTTGTTCTTTCAACACCAACAACAACACCATGGAAGTAGCTCAACTAATACTTATAATCCTCATCATCAAGAGCTTAACTGGGCATTTAGGCCTATTCCATACAACGTTCTAGCTACCGCTTCTTCTTCGTCTTCTTCGTCTTCTTCTGCAACAACTTCTTCTTCTTCATTGATGCCACTGGGTTCCTATTTTTCGCATCCCTTGCATCAAGTCCATAGTGGAATAGATGTTGCTGGACCGAGCTCCGAGTTTAGGGTCATCGACCCTCCTAGGCGACTTCATTCGGGCATTTGGTTTATGTTACAAGCGTCTCAAAATCAGTAAGTGCAAGCGTAACGAATCCTGGATACTGGAATCACCATAAACAGAAAAAAGCCCCAACCCACCATTTTCTTTCAAAATTTTTTTCTTCCAATAAGTCTCATTTTCATGCATTTTCAAAGACTGAAGTTTCCTGGTTTCTAACAGTACGCTTAATTTGGTGTCGAATGCAGAGCAAAAGAACCATTCTTGCCTCAAATATCCAAGAGCTACCTGAGAATCAAGTAAGATTATCTGTCTTCTTTGTATTCCATTCTCCGTCTTTCTTTTCCTACTTTCTTATGTTCATTCCTCTTCCTAATGCTTCAAGAATTTGAGGGGAAAAAAAAACTTCATGCTTTGGTTAAATTAATTTGTTTTTGTTTCCATACTTGAAATGTTCAGAGATGGAAGAATGACAGTCCGATTATTAACAAAGTATCTGGTTAACAAGCTGAGACTGGATAGCGAATCAGAGGTATTTATAACCATTCAACCGTCCCTTTTTATATTCAAATGCATAATAAAGTGGTCCATGAAGCCGTAGTTTTTGTTCTTTCTTCATCCCCTATTTCCGCATCTGATCAGTGATGATCACTTTGAATTGCGAAATGATAGCTCTTGTTACAAGTAGCAAAAAGAAAAGGAAAAGAAACTAAATTTATTATAGCCAAATAAGAAAGATATCGAGTTGGTGTTAGAGAAATGATAGAAACAGCAGAACTAAATCCATTTCTGTTTTGTCTATAGCATGGAATTTAGGTGAGAAGCACATTTCCAGGTAGCCATCTTCAGTTTTTGTATCATTAGCCTTTTAGCTCATAATCTGGTCCTTTAAAGATGGAGTAGGAACAAAATGATTTTGCCTATGCAAGCAATTGAGTCCTTATAAACTAGTCATCAACTTCATGCTTGGTTAGTTATGGATGTTAAATCTCTTATGGACAAGTTTAAAGATGTAGCTTTAAAGTGTAGTGCTTTGGAGATGATACAAAGAGAACTACCCACCAACCTCTTTCCTTGACCCGAAAACAAATGGAAGAGAGACATATAGCCTTTCACAAAAACATACTTTTGAAAGTAACGTTTCAATGATTCTGCACTACCTGCAACTAAAAACAAGAGGAACCACACAACCAAAATAGAGAAGAAAACTAAGAAGCTAATTAAGAAATGTAACAAAAATGACATGTTGATGATGGAAAACGTTGTCACTATGAAACCTAATCCGTTCGATCCTACATAGTTCAACTCAGCATTTCTTAACCATCATGTTAGAACACAACTAGCTATAACAATCATTACTTTCCTCCTCTAGAATATACGTACATGTAGGTATATTACCATCTTCACAGCCTAAGGGACCAAACGTAGATAGTGTCCCTTAGAACGTTAGACACAAACGAGGAGAGGTGTCTTGATTATCTCTTAGTTTGACTCTCTAAGGTTCATATAAGAGTTTGTCCTAATTGTCTCCAGCGATCGTATACATGTTGGCATATATAGACAGAGCAACATGGCAATTTTTCATGACATGTTACATTTCATCGGAACCGAGATGTCATTACCTAGTCTTACTCTTAGCTTTATTATATAAGAATCCAAGGTTTAGGACGTGCAATATATATTAAGAAAATCCACTCTATAATCCTGTCGAAGGAGAGATCCATGCATATCTATTTAGTAGCACCATTTTTAGAACATCCAAAACTGTCAATCAAACACAATTATTCTTGTTTTACTACATAGAACGTGGCCGATGTTTAGTGATTTGTTTTTGTTTACTCAGACGAAGAATGTTTTTCCTTGTTTGCTAATTATGTCGATCGGAATTTGTCTTTATAATTAGCAACAAGGTTTAAACTTAACCTTTTCTTAATTTTCTAGGTTTTGAGAAGTGATCTTTTTCGTGCCTACTAGTAAGCGTGTCAGCTTCATCATCATAAAAAACTAAGCACAAACTTAGAAACAAACAAAAACCTCTAGCAACAAGGTTTAAACTTAACCTTTTCTTAATTTTGTAGGTTTTGAGAAGTGATCTTTTTTGTGCCTATTCGTAAGCGTGTCAGCTTCATCGTCATAAAAAACTAAGCACAAACTTAGAAACAAACAAAAACCTCGAAACATGAACTTCTTCGCATCAACGTAGATAAAGGTCCTGCACATCATCTATATAGTTACTTTACAAATTCTCAAATTATAATTTAAAATGGTTGAACCCTAGCAATACCATGTTCGTGGTCTAGAAGAAGAAGAAGAATCGTATTTACGCTATGAAACTATCTTTTCCTATGTATATATAAGGTCCTAGGAACTGGGAAGGGTAGAAATAATGATCATAATAAAATGTCTAATATTCCCTAATAAATATTACTTTAGAATTGTTCTTATGTAAACATAATTTGTGCACGGAATGCGTTGATTAAAGATGCATGATGGATCATCAAATACACATTATTGTGTTCCCATCATTGTATACGATGCTTCTCATGCACACAACCTCAAAATACCATAATAATTTCAATAATTATTGCTCTATACTGAAAGACTCGTCGGTAATAATTGGGCATTATAAGCTTACAGTTACAGACATTCGTTTTAAGATGCGACTCCTGTATTCTTTTTATAAGATCAAGTTTACAAGAGAAATTAGGGTAACTGTTTGGCTTTATTCTTAACTATATATAATCCAACTCGTTTCGTTGGGTTGAAATTAAGATATTTGTGTTAAGTGACCGTTTCACCACAACAGCTTAACGGTCACTTAACATGGTATCAGAGCCTTTGTGATCAAGTGGTCGTGAGTTCAAATCCTACCACTCACCTATTATTCAACACAAGGTAGAGTGAGTCTGTGCAAATTTCAAGCCCATAGGACTTGAACTTGAAGAGGTGTGTTAGTGAATATATAAAACCAATTAAGATGGCCTCACACTATTATGGTAAAATGGTCACTTAACAATTTGTGTATAGTTTGAGCATGAAAAATGTCACAGAAAGAAAACTAATTAATACACTTAAAGGGCCCCTTTGCATTCCATATCAAAATCACTTTGTATTATTGAAGATGGGAGTCTATATAACATTTGTGTTAGGGCTTGCTTGCTCTTTTAACTACATTTTATAGGACAGCATATGTAAGGTAGCGAAACTAACACAATCGATAGAATAGGTATAGCAGATAATAACAAACATCAATCACGTTATTCGTATCTATAGTATATGTTGTCTTCGTTACCCACAACGAATACATATATATTTATATATAGTTAGTCTTTGCATATAAGTTTATGCTTTGGTCAACCCTTATTCGATGCTTTGGATGAAGTCACATAGTTTATATCTGTTGCTTTCTTGCACTTCATGCCATGCCATGAAGTAAGGAGGAGGGGGTTAAGACATAATCTTATTTTATTACACCATATTCTCACAAGTCATATACAAATTAACAACCCAACCACAGAGATCTTATCATTTAACTAAACCTAATGATCATGAAAGAGGATTTTATAGCATAAAATATGATAATTATCTAAGATGTATGACACATTCAACATTCTTCTCGTGTTTATAAAATTATAAACCAGATGCTCGTGAAATTGGTGAACCTTGTATTATAATGCAGGTCCACTGATGCCATTAATTTGGCAATTTCCTCGTAATTCAAGTCGATGGACTTTTGCTATAGGAAGTAAATGATTCCAATGCAAACCAATGATTTAGCTCTTAAGTGGGTACGAGAAAAGTAAGGAGACTCGTGTGATTTCTACCGCAATTTGAGGACATTATTTCTTTCCCTAAGCAGCAATTAGTCGTCTTCATGTCATATGCATTTAGATGCTAAATTATGTTCATTTAGACCACGACACAAGCTGGCACAAGTACTATGTGTTGTGTTTTTTTTTTCTCCTTTCCTATGTGCCATAATGAACAAGAATGTGTTGTACGATAAAAATAATCACTTTAAGGGATATGGCAAATGTTGTCGTCATGGCGATAACAAGGTTTCATTCCCCTTGAATATGCACAAGCGTTGACTTTTAACCAATGTGAAGTATTAAAGTATGTACGATACTGTAACAACATTGAGTAGGAACATGTTCTGTCTTGCCCTATTGTTAGGTATTAAGATTGAAATTAGTTATTAATCTACATAGGAAATTGATAGTTTGTTATGGGTAGACCTGAAATTAGTCGTAGTTTATTATGAGTGGAATAAAACAAAAAAAAGATAGAAAAGAATAAACCTTGATATGTATGACTTTTCCATTAAACACATCAATAAATCAAATCGTAGGGTCTGAGAAATCACACGTGGACACTGTTGTTATCAAACATTCCGTTCATTCTGCATGACTTGTAGCTAGGTCTAGCTAGGTAGCTACTCCTTTCGTCACGCTTTCGCTTCTATAAGATCAGCTTTCAGAGACAGCTAGTGTACATTGTAGGTCCAATCATTTCCTTTTCTTCTCTTTGTTTCTTGTCCTTTTTACTACAAGGATTGCGATTAGAAAACTCCCTGGAAAAACGTAAGTGCTGCACTTTGTTAGATGATAAAAGCTACCATCATCATACCATAAACCAACCACCCAAAGACAACTAAACAAATAGATAAAAAGAAAGAAAACACACAAAACCCTTTTTTTCACGTTGGAGGAAAGCCATGCATGAAGGATAAGTCTTAAAAGCATCATTCCAACTTGTTGTTGGAGAAAAAGCATAAAAAGACAGAATTTAAGTGCACACACAAATTTTTTTTTCATTTTTATATATCAAAAAAGGGTTTCAGTGGAATCATTATATGCATGTAGAATCAACCTAACAAAACTAGATCCAGCCCTCCATGATTATAAAACCTTCCTGTACATACGTAGACGAAGATACTGTTAAAGTCATATAATTATATTGGAAGAAGCAATGCTCTGCCAGGTTTCACACTTTTGATTAACTGTTTAATTAAACGTAAATATTAGTTTAAATTTCAAACGACTAGAGATAGATATATGTCATGGAATGATATAGTTGGTGAAGGAATATTTTGACCTTATATTTGGAGTTTCTTCCAAGGAAGTAAGAGAGCAACGTGAGAGAGACGTGCATGACATGAGAATGATGTTATATATACAGCTGCAAAAGAAAGTAATTCAGGTTAAATATAATAATGAACAGTGAGAACATATTAATTCAGAGGCTGACTACTTAGTAAAAAGAACTTTCCAGTTGACGTAATAATCTATAATAAACCATTAAATAAATTAATAATTTATGTAATAACTTTCATATAAATAATTGTTAAGAAGTCTTTTAACACATCGTAGTCCACAACTCCTAATATTTAAAGATCCTTATGGTTGTTAGTTTAATGTTAATGCTTTGCTTTAGCATATATTTAGATTAATAAAATGTTGCCACTACCTGAAAAAGTATATGGAACTCATGATTTTGGCTTACGAGCAAAGTCTGGCTGGGGCCGTAATGATTAAGCTCGGGCAGTTCTGACGTCAAGAGGGGATGACCGGCAGCCTCCAACGAGTCAGCTTCCACGGCTGACCACTGACGAGAGCTATTTTAATTGGGCATACAGGGATGAGGAATCACTGTGGAGTAAAGCGAAGAAAAGGGTTTTTAGCTTTGTGGGGGGTAGAATTTTATAGGGTGAAGTATACGTTTTATATAGAAAATCATATATCTTTTAACATACGGGCGTAAAGGGTATGCAAAAATCAGGTCGGTTGAAGGTAGGAAATTACAATGATTAACTTGGATAAAGGCGAATCCTCCATACATGGCTTGAAATCTGCATGAGCCAGAAAAGCTTTCAAGTGATGACTTGACGTCTTTCTAATATCTGCCACCACGATAATGACTGCTTTGCTTGCTCCTTTTTTGAAACTTTGTATGCGCATGATGTAGCTATTTCTGAATTAAATATACATTTTAGAGGCTTTGGATTATCCTCTTAACACTTATTAAATGAATGGTTGTGATTTTATTTTATTTTTTTTGCAAAAAAAAAGCAGGTAGAGATAACATGTAGAGGGCAACAGCTTCTACCTTTCTTGACGTTACAGCATGTAAGAGATAACATATGGAGCCCAAGAGACTCAGTTACTTTGCTTCCACACTCCGCAACCACTGATCATGTCATGGTGTTGCACTATGGTAGGAGTGCTTGAAAAGTCAAACTAAACAATGCCTGATGTATATCATTCCTGAAGTTATTAAACCCTACCTTCCTTTTCTTTCTTTTTTTCTGGTATATTATTCTTTTATTCCTAACTTATGGGCCATGTTATTTATTTCCCCTGATTTTTCTTGAATCCCCTAATTAATATGAGGGAAAAAAGAAATAGTTATGGATGTACTTTAATGTTTATGATTTTGAGGGGGGACTAAGTGACATAACCCAACAAAAAAATGTATTTCCAAGCCACCCATGCTGGCTTGATGCTTAACTACAATTGTTTCTTTTAATTAATACAATAACTTTTTATGATGAATTGCTATTTGTGATTGTCTTATCTTTCATTACTCATTTGCCAATTTATCTATGATTATTTTTAATCAAGAGATTTTTATTATAATTGATAATTTATATGTGATTCGATTTAAAATTAATACATCAAATTCGAATTAGTTCAATTCTAAATTGATTTGAAAAAAGATACCTTATTAAAATTTAGTAAAAAGATATTATCTTGTTCAATAAATAAAAAATAACTTATCAAAATATATCATTTTATAAAATTTAATAAAACAATATTACTTTTTACAATTTGATCCAATAGTGATTATACCGAATTCAACTATACAAAACTTACATTAGCATTAAGATGTTAGCATTAAGATGAATCAAGTATAACAATCAACACAAGTTGAATTCTTTTTTTTATAATTTGTATTAGGTATCCCAGTTTAACTGGACTAATCCTAATCTCTAAGACCACATCTCAAGAGCCCTAGAGGAGGTAAATCTAGAATTCCATGATCTTTCAAATTCCTATATAGCTTGTATACTTCCGCACACAAGGAGCCGTCACATACTTGATTGGTCGACTGTTGATTGATCACTGGCCCTCCTATTTAGCATCAGGTTCTTAGCAACCCTCGAGTTTCCTAGTAGTTTCAACTCTTACCCTGTCGTTGGAAACGAGATGTCTGTAATTAATCCGATCAAGGAGTTTTGCCCAGGAGCTAGAGGATCATCAATTAGGAAAATATTTCATTTCTCCTCCTTTGGCGTGACTCGAACTCAAGACCTCCTGTTGAATTCTTCTTTTTGTTTTTGTTTTTTTTTTAAATTGTTGAATTCTTCTTAATCTTTGTTATTAGTTGATACACGTGCACTCTTTTTCCGTTAATTAACACAGCCGCATCATGTTTGTAGCTTACATTAGCTTTTACCAACTTGTAAGCAAACCCTGTCGGTGTCTTTTTCAGCATGAAGGAAAAGGAGACTTTAGCCTGTTTTCACGTCCAAAGGCATAAGCCAGAAGGTGGAACCTAACCTCATAGGTATGGGCCTATGTGTAACCGATGAGATTCAAAGGGAACAAGACTTTAATCTGGGCCTATTTGCAGTAGTTGCTTGTAGAAGTACTTGGGCATGACTTTTAACCCAGCTGCATGTTACAGTGTCTCCTTTCAAAACCCAACTTCATTGTTGGATGAATAACAAGTGTCTAGTCTTTGAAGCTTAAATTCATCCTTTTCTGCTGATCGTTGGTCAGAGCTCTTTTAGTTTCCTAAGAACGATGGTATAAGGGCCTAATTCAGTCTTGTGTATTGATCATCTAAAGTACAATTATATAGCGCACAAGGATCTGGCCGTTTAACACGATAAGGCCAAGCAACAATACATTAAGTACAACTCATTTATAACAAACTTTCCTCGAATTGTGTTAGAAGTGCCTAACTCACCCCCAAAAGTTAGCTCAGGAGGAAGAGATTTGCACATTATTATAAATTCTTAAATGCCTTTATAATTATCCGGTGTGAAATTTCTGACAAATTGTGCTGAAAGGAAACTGAGACTTGAACAATGCCATAAGGACTGTAATGTCGGTAGTTGACGTTCAATCATCAACATTACTACCCCAGTCAACATCACTATATGTTGAAATTTGTGCGTGAGAAGCCCGTTTAAGAAATAAACCATGACTGGGTATAGCGTTCGAGTGTCTTAAAAGTCCTTTTTAAAGCTGTCTGATGATCAATCATGGGTAAGTGCACAAATGTTGTAATCCACCGAGCAATTGTCTGATCAAAGTGGGATCATCCAAAGTAAACCCTGCTGAGAATATGGATGTCTCAAGCCCCCTTCTGTACTTGATTCTGGTTAGCATGTTATAATTTTTAATACAGTTTATTAATATTCGAATAATGACCATATTTATTGTTAAAAGCAAAAGCAAAAGCAAAAGCAAAATCTAGGATACCGTTTCGTACCGGTTGATAAAACTGGTACGATATGAAAGGTCAATTATATCGAGTTTAAATACTGATCGGTATCGATAATTTTAAAAAATAGTGAGATTTTTTTGAAAAATTTTCAAAAAATTTTAAATTCTCCCTCCCTCCCTCCCACTTCTCCTTGCCCCTCTTTTTTCTCAAAGTTTTTTTAATTAGTTATTTTATTTACTTCAACTTTTATAATTATTGTGAATTTTTAAATTTT
>JANIPN010000003.1:15181439-15200066 GCA_027478595.1 Erythroxylum anguifugum
ACGTATTTGAAATTTATATATTTTAAAAATATATTTTAAATTTAATTATATTTATTAATAATTATAAAATTAATGTTATAAATTAAATTATAATTGTGATTATAATTTATTATTATGATTTTTGGAGACAGGATTAAAAATATACAGTACAATTGTATAATATGACAATGGACTATTTTGTAAATTTTTTAAAAATTCAGGAACTATTTCATAAATTTAAAAAATTACCTGAAATGGTTCCCAATATTAACCAATACCAGTACAGTACCATACCAGAACCTAATCTGGTACCAAGTCCGGTACGGTATTCGTAACATTGGTTAAAAGTGTGCGACTAGGTTTATATTGAAATTATATATATACATATTAGTTCACCTTTTCAGGGCTTGCGAGACATTATTCTACATTATTTTGTCAGAGATAATAGTTTTGGGAGATTATAAAATTCATTACATTTTTGTTGTACCTGCAAGTCTTTTAGGGATTTTTGTACTCTCTTATCATCATAGTAGATTTTTTACTGACTCGTCATTATCTGTGGTTTTTTTTTCTCACACTAAAAAGGCTTTCTATGTAGATTTGGTGTGTCTTTGATTACTATTTTCACTCTTTACTTCTCTTATTTTTCTCAATTGAATTGATCTTGGCATTTCTACTATGCGTTAATATCCTAACAAGAGGTTTAGGAATTTTCGCTACATGCTAAAAATCCTTACAAATGATATCAGAACATTAAACTTAATTGAGAATTCAATATTTCGATCCTTACAAAGTTTGAAATCGAGAAGTTTGATGGGACAAATCAGCTTTTCCATTTGGAGAGTTTAGATGAAGGTTGTTCTTACTCAAAACGGATTGAAAAGAGCTTTGGAAGGAAAGTCCAAAAAGCCAGGCACCATGATCTATAAACAGCAGGAGAAGTTAGATGAAAGGACGCTCTCTGCCATATAACTTTGCTTGTCAAAGGGGGTTCTATGTGAAATGGTGAATGAAACAACTGTTTCGAGCTTGTGGCTAAAATTAGAGTCTTTGTACATAACCAAGAACCTTGCAAAAAAGTTATCTCAAGGAGTGTCTATATACGATAAGTATGGCCAAAAGTACTCCCATCCAATCTCATCTTGATAAGTTAAATTATATTATCATGGATTTAGAAAATATAATGTGAAAGTTAAAGTCAAGGGTAAAGCTATTTTGTGGGTAGTCTCACTCCCTAGTTCTTATAAACACTTCAAAGAAATCATGTTGTATGGAACTCATGACACCTTGTCTTTTGAAAATGTTAAATCTAACTTACTATCTAAGGAAAATTTCAATCTTAAACGTCATTTTGTCGATAAAGCTTTAACTATGAGAGGGAGATCCCAAAAAAAAGGATAGTAGAAGTAATTTAAAGAAATCTAAGTTCAAATCAAGAGGACGCAAATCTAACAAAAATTGTCATTATTATAAGAAGTTTGGACATGAAATTTTTGAATGTTACAAGTTGAAAAATAACCAAGAGAATGAGTAGAAAAGAAACAACCCTAAAAATTCGTTGAAGCTAGTATTGTTGAGACTAGTTTTGAAGGTGATGTTTTGTTATTGTTACTCCAACTGATAAGAGGAGTAAAACCAAATAGACTATTGATTCTGGATGTACTTCTCATATGTGTCCTCATAGGGTTTGGTTTGTCACTTTTTAAGTCATTGATAGTGGTGTTGTCTTGGGCAATAATGCCTAGTGCAATGTAAATGGCATTGATAGTATTCATATTGTAATACACCACTACCATAGAGCATATACCCAAATATCCAGAGGACATTCAAGAACATACCCTATGAGAATGACATGTTAGAGCAATCATATTCACTATTATGGCATCATACAGAATATAAGTGATCATAAGTTCAACATTTCTCATTTCATTTCACAAACATCATTTACATTGTCATTACATCTTATAATCCATATATGTACATTACAAAAACATCTGAGAGTTTACTGTTCTTTACAAAATATCTAACATAAAATGAGATGCTAACAGACACAATCTATCTAAACTCCTCCGACATTAGCTGACCAGACCTTTGAGCCTATAAGGCCTCAAATTATACCCTAGTTGGAATGTTACATGTTCATGAAAGTACATGTATGATAGGTGTTAAAAATTGTGATATGATTGAGAATTGCATATGACTTGAATTTTGGTTTAATAGATCATACTTAGTGATTTGGAATTAATTGATACCAATAGAAAATTGATGTATTAAAATGTACATTTGGACTAAGAAAATTGTCAAGTAGCAAGATAAGTTGGTACATGAAAATTAAAATGACTAAGCCTATAAGTTAGTGACATTTGACATAGTTGATGCATTAACTTTTGGCAAAATTGGTTGAGTAACAAGTGGCCTAATTAAATTACAAAAACATCTGAGAGTTTAATGTTCTTTACAAAATATCTAACATAAAATGAGATGCTAACAGACGCAATCTATCTAAACTCCTTTGACATCAGCTAACCAAACCTTTGAGCCATTCCTCATTCCAAAATTGACAATACTAGATTACTACTAGATTGCCTTAGAAGCTAGGTCTCCTCAGTACCTGAAAAACAACATTGCGATTTTGATGAATTTTGCGAACTCAGTGAGTGAACCATCATCGATGTGCTCACTCGAGTCAAAACACAACATCGCAAGTATATCACATTAGCTTGAATCAATTCCCATACAATTTTGTATACCAAATTACACTATATATCAATCTTTCGCCTAAATCATTCATATCATCAACATGTATACAAGTATTGCAAATCATTATATCAACACAATTCAGTACTTTTTTTTCATAATCATTCACATGTACAAAAACATAGCATAACATTATATCAACTCAATTTAGTCATTATTTACAATGTTTCACATGATACATGTAAAGATATATATATGCAATGCACATGAGACTCCACTTTCATTTTTATTTTGTTGTGACTAAGCACCTATTTAACTGTCTCGTATCTATTGTGGATACCTGGCTCATTTTAGATACTGTCCAGTACCCATTGTGGATACCAGGCTCATTAATCGTTGAGCCTGTGGCTCTGTGTGCACATTTATAAGCTTTAAGCTCTTTTTCACATTGGTCACTCCAGTCACAACTCCTTTATCTGATCATGCATATCAATGTAATGAAAATGCATCAAATCACATATTATGCTATTAATAACTCTCATTCAGTGTGCACAGTCATATAGCACATTCATCGGATCTATGTCTGGCATTCAACATATAGTTGAGAATACCATTTCTATATTCACATTCAATTTGCAAACACTTCTAATACAATCTCGAATATCAAACTCCTCGGACCATCAATGTCCGAAATTAACACAATCATATCGGTAACAATTCAATATCTAACAGTTAATTAAGAACAATTCAAATATAGTGAGTAAACATCTAGGTTAACTCACAGTACGATCCAGATAGCTATTGCCTTGACAAGTCGACAATGTCTGGAAACTGTCGGTCAATCTGTGCTTCTAAATCATGCAATACACACATATGTATACATTACTAACTTGTTTAATCAAATAATTACTCAATCATACACATGTCTATGTGTTATGAATGCATGCTCAATTGGCTTTTTTCCGGGTACGTATCCTTAATCACAAGTCTTGGTCATTCAAATATTATAGCTTGTACAGAACTTGTTTTCAATTAGGTTATGCCTTAAGTAAGTTTGATTACTCTAAATTCATCACTCATTCATTCACCAATCCCTTTTTTTTCTAATGCTTTATATTCACATAATTTTCCAATTCTCATTCATTTATACCTAGTTCACATTGTTCACACCCTTTGAATCACATTTGCATTTATAAGAACATCTTTATACCATTAATAACTCATACTTCCCAAATTCATATACATTGATCTCAAAACAATCCATTCCTTAAGTTTCAACATCAATTAACAACGTAAACTTATCAAATCCTTGCCTATCAAACTAGGTTCATTTTCAAGCCTCAATCAAGTTTAAATACGCCAATGCAAAGTGTCTTGTCCTCATGCGGTTTAACAATTGCACAAAACATAATTTACCATGTCAAAACCTTACCCATGATTGTGGGGTACCTTCCCACGATCGTGATAGAAGCTAATGCATCTGCCCATGATCGTGGGATGAGTGCCACGATTGTGGACTACCCATTTTCCTGCGATTTTCCATATTTAAACACCTTCATTCCAATTTCAAAACACCTTCATAATAGTTCCTAAATTATGCCTCAATTATACCTTAATTATATGTCAATTCCTCACAAATCTCATCTCCAATTCTAACCCAAAATCATTCATTTGGCAGCTCATAACTATTGTCTTTCATGCATCAAAACAAAACAGAAACTATCCAATTCACTATCACATTCCGGCACAACCTCATCATCAACATAATATGCAATTCATCCCAATTTCATCATCATAAACTTTCTATTATTACTTGCCATAAAGAACAATCTTTTACTTACTTTTCTAGCTCAAATTCTAGCTCAAAGATCAAGCTAATTCAGCTCTTTATGTATGCAAAAATCATCACGAATTCAAGGTGGGAATTAAATGGATTTCGGCTTGGATCAAAGGCTATAACAATAACAACTATATTCTGATTCTTTACCTAACTTTGTGAGGGTAAAAGCATGGATTATTGGTGTAGCAATTGGACACAAACATAGGCAAGATATAGGGATGTACAGGTGAGAGTGTTTCGGTAATGTGAGAAGAAGAAATAAAAAGAAATGAACAAAACTAATTTTACTCTTGCAGAAGCTTAACACCTTAGATGCTAGGTGTCTCCATATTACCATGACATATGTCCCTAAGTCTGTTCTCCATTTGTCTTACATATTTGTTGCCAAATGTCACCTAGTTATTAGTCCATTTGTCACTCCATGATCAATGTCATTTGTCAATTAATTAGTTATGCCAAATGTCACTCATTTATCTATGCCAAATGTCACTCAATTATAGGCTTAATCATCCTAATTTTTTCACGTGTCAATTTATCTTACCACTTGATATTTTTCCTAGACCAAATATACATTTTAATTCATCAATTTTCCAATTGTACTAATTAATTCCAAATTTACTACTTGCAATCAGTCAAACCAAAATGCTAGGTACAAACAATACGCAATTCACATCGTGATTATTTTAAACCTTTCATACCCCATAATAAATCAATTGAGTGCATATACATTCTTTGCAATGTGTACTAAATCATAATTCATGTGTGGATGCTATCATTATGCATGTGAATGAAATGCAATTCATGAATTTTTAATGATATAGCTTTTATGCAATAGTCTAGGGTTCTAATCCCTCAATTTGAAAAACTGGCTATTACACATATTATGAATCATGATGGTGTTTTTAGGACTTTATCCTATGTTCGTTTTCTTCCTGATTTGAAATGAAACTTGATTTCTTTTGAAACCTTTGAATTTATTGGTTACAAATACACAACTGAAGGTGTTTTTAGGACTTTATCCAATGTTCGTTATCTTCCTGATTTGAAACGAAACGGGAGTTCTTTTGAAACCTTTGAATCTATTGGTTACAAATACACAACTGAAGGTGGAGTTCTTAAGGTTCTAAAAGGTTCTCGTGTTGTTTTGAAAGGTAATTGTTCTAGTAGTCTTTATGTATTCTAATGTTCAACTGTGATAGGTTCTATAGTTGTTTCCTTTCCTATACCCAATTCTAAGGTCACGAAATTATGACACATATGCTTGGGCCATATGAGTGAGAAAGGCATGACACTTTTAAGCAAGAAGGGTCTTTTTAAAGATCAAGGCAACAGTAAGTTGGAGTTTTGTGAACGTTGTATATTTAGGAAACAAGAAAAAAGTTAGTTTCTATACTATAACTTATCATACCAAAGACATTCTTGAGTATTTACATTCTAATCTAAAGGACCTTCTAAATTTTTTTTTATGGAGGAAAAAGATATTTAAAGTCTGTTATTGATATTTTCACAAAAAGTTTGGGTCTATTTCTTGAGGCACGAAAATGAAGCCCTCTTTATGTTTAAAAGGTGGAAAAATCTTGTAGAGAACCAAATAGGGAAAAAGGTTAAGAAGCTTAGAATAGAAAATAAGTTAGTGTTCTATTATGGTGACTTCACTCAAACATCTCAAATTATGGTGTAATCAGACATAAAACACTTATTGGGAAACCTCAATAGAATGGTGCTGTAAAATAGATGAATATGACTCTTTTAGAGATAGCTTGTTGTATGCTCTCTAACGCTAGCTTACAGCATCAACATGATTTTTGGGCTAAGATGGTTTCTACTACTTGTTATTTGGTCAATCGATCTCCATACTCTTCTCTTGACTTTAGAATCCCATAAAAAGTATGGTCAACTAATCTTGGTGGCTATTCTATTTTGAGAATTTTTGGATGTCCTACATATGCATATGTTAATAATTGTAAGCTTACACCTAGAGCAAAAAAGTGCATATTTCTTGGTTATGCGTCCCAGTCTAAGGGATATCGTTTATAGTGTTCTAGTTCTGAATCTCCCAGAGTCATTCTTGGTAGGGATGTTACTTTTTGATGAGGACGCTTTACTTTCTCCTAGAAAAGATCCCAATGTTTCTTCTTCTATTAGTACAAGTGATTTGACAAGTACCAGCAAGAAGGTGGAGTGTAGCTATGTTTCTCCTTTAAATTTTGATGTTTGTTCTTCCTCTAACACTTAACTAAGTGAACAATATGATGATGGTTCTAGTACCACAGGTATTGTTAAGACATATCAGGATTATTCTATAGCTCATGATATATCGAGGAGATAAATTATAGAGTCTGCCAGATATTCAAAGAATGAAGATGATTTGTTTGCTTATATATTATTAGTTGCACAAGATGATGGTGAAGGTATGGAACCTTCTTATTATTCTAAAGTCGTTTTCTTTGTTGATTCTTTTAAATGGTTAATGGTGGTGAATGAAGAAATTGAAAGTCTCCATAAAAACGGTACATGGGATTTAGTGGAGTTTCTAAAAGGTAAAGTAACTTTGAGTTGTAAGTGGATCCATATAAACAAGGATGATATCTCTTGGATTGAAGATGCATGGTGAAAGGCACGCTTGGTAGCCAAAGATTTTGATCAAAAAGAAGGTATTGATGTTAATGAAATATTTTGTCTAGTTGTATGTCGTACCTCTATTCATATGCTATTTACATTTTTTGCTCTTTTTAATTTGGAGCTTAAGGAACTTGGTGTAAAATCTGCTTTCCTTCATTAGGTGCTTGAAGAAGAACTCTATATGAAGCAACTCAATGAATTTGTAATTCTTTGTAAGGAGAATTGTGTTTATCATTTGCGTAAGTCTCCTTATGGCCTTAAGCAAACTCCTAGACAGTGGTATAAGAAATTTGAAGGTTTTATTCTTAGGCAAGGCTTTTCTAAAAGCTAAACGGTATTTGTGTTTATTTTAAATAATTTACAGATGGGTCTTTTATGTACTTGTTGTTATATGTTCATGATATATTTATTGTATCCCACAACAAGTCCTTAATCAACAATTTTGAAAACTTAACTCAGCCAAGAGTTCTCCATAAAAGGCCTTAGTATAACCTGAGAAGATACTTCGGATGAAAATTCAAAGGGATTGTTAAGTGGGTAAATAAATATATTAATAAGGTGTTTTAAAATAATTAATATGCTTGGCTATAAACTTGTTTTTACACTTTTTTTCTACATATTTCAAACTATCTTCTAATTTATGCCCAACAAAAGAGAAAGAAATCGAATAAATGTCTAATGTTCCTTATTCTAGTGCTATTGGTAGTTTAACGTATGTGGAGGTGTGCACTACACTTGATTTACCATTTGTTGTGAACATGGTGAGTAGGTATATGCATAATCCTAGTAAGGAGCATTATATTGATATTAAATGGATCTTTCAGTATTTGAAGGGTACTTTAAACTTAGGTTTGGTGTTTGATGGTTACAAGGCTACATCCAATGATGTAGTTGGTTTTGTGGATGTTGATTATGCTGGCGATCTTAATAGATGTAGGTCTTTTTTTGGTTATCTTTTTACTTTTGGTTATGGTGTTGTTAGTTGGAAAGCATCCCATTAATCCATTGTTGCTTTATCTTCTATAGAAATAGAGTATGTTGCAGCCACTAACTGTGTGAAAAAGACTATTTCGTTGCAGGGTCTTGTCATTAATCTTGTTGTTGCACAAGGTGTTACAAGTGTGTATTGTGATAGTCAAAATGTAATCCATTTGACCAAGAACGATATGTGTCATTCTAAGACTAAGCATATTGATGTCAAACGTCACTATATGAGAGATATTGTTATCACGAGAAAAGTTATAGTAAAGAATATTCATAACTCATCTAAAAGGAAATTACCTTATCCACTCCCTTAGTAAAGAAAGTATCTTTAAAGCTAAATGTCATCTATCTATCTATTTGTACTCCTAATGGTATGGATATTTTTCATTAACAACAATAGAAGAGAGAATCTTTCAAATATGCTCACCAAACCACTTCTTATTACCAAGTTCCAGTATTGTTTGGACTTTGATGGAGTTCACAACATTTAACCACCCTTCAGGGCTTTATAACAGTGGCTAGTTCAATCAAATTTAATCCAAAATGCAGATTGTTGAGAATATAGGTGTCTCAAATCCTCTTCTGCCCTTGATTTTGGTTAGCATGTTACAATATTTAATATGGTTCACTAATGTTTGAGTAATGATTATATTTGTTGTTAGGGGTGTGTAGCTAGGTTTATATTGAGACTATATATATATATATATGATACCTAGTTGCACATATATATATTACTTATGCATTTCACCTTTTGGGGGCTTGTGGGATTATTATTCCATATTATTTTATCAGAGAGGGAGGCATTGAGAGATTGTAAAATTCTTTACATCTTCATTATGCCTGCAATTCTTTTGGGGATTCTTGTACTCTCTTTTCACCATAGTAGATTTTTTACTGCCACGTCGGCCCCAGTAATTTTTCCCTCACACCAGGGGTTTTTCACATAAATTTGGTGTGTCTTTGATTATTTTTTAGCTCTTTACTTCTGTTATTTTTTCAATTAAATTGAACTTGAAATTTTTGCTACGTGCTAAAATCCTAACAAGAGATTTAGGAGTTTTCGCTATACGCTAAAAATCCTTACAAACCTTTTAGTAGTTAGTAGCTTTTTTGAATTAATTGGAGTTGATATTCCATTTGTCATCTCCATCTTAGCTTAAATTAACAACTATTTTAGATAGTTTGTGTGAGTAATAACCCATCCTATTGCCAAGAAACCATAATGTCAAGAAAATAGTTTAATCTACCAAGATCTTTCAATGGAAACTAATGTTGTAGTTGATAAATAATTCTTTGAATGATATTGGAATAACTTTCAGTTATGAAGATATCATCAACATAAAGAAAACAAAATAAGGAAATAAAACGTTACTTGTAGAAGAAAAGCAAGTTGTCTATTTTGGAGTTCGTGAGTCTGGGAGAAATTAAAGTTTTTTTTGAGACATCAAAACCATTATCTTAGGGCTTACTTGAGTTTGAAAATAGTGCAATTTAATTTGCACACATAATTTAGGTGCTTGGGATCAATAAAGCATGTAGTTGGTGTCGTATAGACACATTCTTCTAATTTTCCGTCTAAAAGTTCATTATAGACATTAATTTCATCCTTTGGAAACCACAAGAGAAAGAATTATGTGGATTGTTTATGGTTTAATCACTTGATTGAAAGCATGATGGTAGTCTATACTAGGTCTTTGGTGATTTTTTTTGCCACCAATTGTGTTTTATACCATTCTAGTGATCCATCCTTTTGTCTTTTGACCTAATACCCTTATTTATACCCAATTAAATTTAAGTTCAACTTAGGTGATGTAAGAGTCCATGCTTTACTTTTTTACACTGCCAAATGTTCCTTTTCTATAACCTTTTTCCAATTTTTAAATTTTAAAGTTTCTTTATATGTAACATGTTTGGTAATTGGAGATTAGGTAGTGGTGAATGCACGTGGTTTAAGAGAACTAGTTTTAATTACTATTGGGTGAGTATGAGTTAGTTCGACAAGATTGGGTTTATAATTAGATAAGTGAACAATAAATAACAATCTAGACAAATTTTGGTTTGGTACGGATAAGGATTGTGTTTATGTAGGATTAGGTTATTGTACTTGAGTTGGGGAAGAGATTAACATCCTCGGTATACTTAGAAGAAGTAAGTTAATAGTTACTAGATTAGGATAAATTGGTAAGCTTGGTTATGGTTTTGGAGTTACGGTAAGATTTGTTGTAGGGATAAGTTATTGCAAAATTTTGGTTGTTAGGGAAATAGGTGACATATAAGGTAAGAAAATTGTGTTTGCTATACAATTGTGAACATGTGAAACATCATCAATTTTGTTTGCAAACTAAAACTTTTGTTCAAAGGAAATAACATAACATGAGATAAACATTTTATGATAAGATAAGTCGAGATAAAGATAGCCCATATAGAATTTACTATATCATATAAAGACATAAATTTTGGATCTTAAAGCTAATTTAGTGGAAGCATAGGGACTTAACAAAGGATAACATAAACACCCAAAAGCGTATAAATTATTATAATCATGACTCTTTCCAAAAAGTTTGGTAAATGGTGTGTTATTGTTTAAAAGAGAGGTAAGGAGCTAATTAATAGCATACATAATAATATGAAAAGTTTAAGTCCAAAATTTAGGGAATTGGGAGTGATTTAAAAGAGCATAACCAGTTTTAATAATATGGAAATGTTTTCTCTTTGTACATTCATTTTATTAAGGTTTATGGGGACAAAAACTCCAAAAAGTTATCTCATTCTCCAAAAAATAGGAATTTAACACCTAATACTCGCCCTCTTAAGTAGCCTGAAACGATTTTATTGATGTATTAAAATATTTTTCTACAAGATGAAGAAATTTAATAAAGACATATAGAACCTCAAACTTATATTTGAAAAAATAAATCCAAAAATATTTGCTAAAATGATTAAAAAAATTTATTTTCATCAACTGAATCAACTGGACATAGACCTTATGAATTAGAACATATTAAATTTAAAGGACCTTTGGCATGAAAACTAGAAGAAAAGGAAGTTTGTGACTTTTTCTAATATTACAAGTATGACTTGAAAGACTAGTGTCATTAGAATATAAAATTTTGACTTGACAAAGAGCTTATTAGATAGTGTAAAAATTAGCATGTCCAAGTCTAGAATGCCAGTAAGATAAGGAATTGACCATAGCTTGAGGTTGGCCACTCAACTGCGCAATTGGTCGTAATAACATTTATTATAAACCATTATTATTCGGGCATATATGTAGAAGTTCTTTCGTGTGGATATCCTTCATATCAAAGTGATTAGAAAAGGATTCAATTGAAACTTTGTTGGCATTAGTAAAGGCATAAATATATAATAAATTAGAACAAGAAGAAGGAATATTATTTAAATAAATATAATGATTATTTAAACAAAAAATAGAAGATCGAACGTGAGATATAGGAAGAGTTTTATCATTGCCAATTTTGACATCTTTTGAACTAGGATGTTTTAAATGCGAAGTTAAAGTCTCTAAATTAGGGCCCCAATGGCATGATTGAGCTATTTATGCTCCAATAATATAAGGAATACAACTTTTTGTGCTGGATCTAATAATCTAACTTAGTAGGAACTAATCTTGTCTAAACCATGTTGCATATTATGGATTGATTTGATTTTCGTTAATGAATTTTGATGGTGGCTTAGTACTTTCATCTATGTGTTTTGTTAGATCTTAGCTGTGTAAAAAAAAGGTAAAAAAGGTTGGGCTTGCTAAAGTAAATAATTCATAGAGCTTAGCTTAATTCATAGAGTTTCCTTTGTGATTGTCGATCAACAACTCCTTTAGTTTTTGAATGCCTCCCATTCACTAATGCTTAAGTGATTCACTCACTCTCAACACTTAATTTTTTTCATAATTTAATCAAAAATGAACAAGAGAGATAAAGGATTATTACACAAAGTAAGGTCCTAACCCATGATTTTGATGATGATGAAACATCTTGTTATTAGTGATTTTATTTTTAATAATATTAGTAATTTTATTATAATATAATTAACAATATATGAAATATTGAATTTAACGAAAGGGAGGCTATTTCAATAAAACATGGAATTAATCATTGTATGATCATTTTCATGTAGGGTATATTGCATATACTTTGTCATAATTAATTGGAAATTTAGGAAGGTTTTAAAGAAAACACTCTTGATCATTAGAACTCTTTTTAAAAGAGCTTTTAATTCATTTTGGATTAGTTTATTGTAAAAGGAGAGTTTTTTTTTTTAATCTTTGAAAGAACTTAGAGGGTTAAAAAATTAAGTTTGAATGACTTAATATATAAATAGGTACTATTTGACATTATATATAGGCTAGGCTTATTCACTATCTAGACATTATACATTGGTTGCATTATTCTCTGATTGAAGCACTATTCATTGGCTAATCAGAGGATTATGATCAATTAGTATGTGGTTTATTCAAAAAAAAAGTTATCAAACCTCCCAAAATCTCACTAAGTAGATGATTGAATGTAATGCTGTTGGAAACAAACAACAAGAATTTTTTTTGTTATTTTAAACATAAATAACGCTTATTTTGGTTCAAAATCTTATTTTTATGCTTACCCACCAGTTCCAGTCGATCAAATTCTTCACTTGCACCTTCTTCTTTAGAAATCACTGTTTCATATGATGCAGGAAATAACGCTTATTTCCACCTTCCTCCCTTCATTCCCACAATAGAGAGTGTAATTTGGTACACCCACAACAACAGAGCTACTTCACATGCATAACTTTCCCTACTATTCTCTTTCCACTTTCATACTACCAACAGCGCATGACCACTTTATTCTCCAGAGTTCAATGCTCATGTATATGGTGCTTTGCTATAAAGCTGTATACAAAACGGTGACTTTTTTACTGGCCAAGCTCTTGACGGCACATTTTAAAGAAGGGTAATTGCTTGGACTTGTTTGTTCACATCATTCTTGTGATTTGTATGTTCATTCTGATTCTTTTCACGATGCAACTCTCTGTTTGACGAAATGCCTGAAAAAGAACATTATGCCTTCTGTTACTTTGCTTCGGGGAAGCGCAGTCTTTTCGATTTTTCTAGGCTATTGGATTTTTTTCCGGGTTGCATATCACGAGCATAACACGTTGTTTTTCTTACAATTTTGAAGTTGCTTGTGAGTGTGGAAATGGCAGATTTGGGTTGTACCCAACATGCTTGAGTTTATAAGCTAGGTTATGTGTCTAATGCCTTTTAGAGACTGCTCTGATTGATTCGTTTGTTGTTCCTTAACTGCAAGACAAGTTTTTGATGCCATAACGAATAATAACGTGGTTTGTGCTAGTGCATGCTTTAAGATTATTTAATTGATTAGTATATAAGATAAAGTTTAATAAAATATATTTTTGTAAATGAAATTATTATAAAATCGTAATTATGAGATTTATATTATATTTATAAATTATTCTTAAATTATTTATGATTGTTACTTTATTAAAATTAGATATCAATAAAACAAAAAAATTAACACACATTGCATTTCTTCTTTAACAATGAAATACTCGATCTAATAAATTACTGTATGGAGACATTTATCAAATTTGTGTACTTTTATTAAAGAATAAGTTTACTGAATTGAACTATCGTGAAGATCCATAATGAAATATTATTTGTGTATCTATAGATTTCCTCGTTATGATTATCCCTTATACTTGAGATTGTTAAGGTATTTTCTACAATGATTGATATATTTTAATGTTACTTATGACATTTTCTATTTAGAATAGTTCAATCAAGAATTTTGGATGTATTATAAACTATGTGACAATAATTGTGTCAGTCAATAAAAAATTCATCACTTTAGAGAGAATATTTCACTATTCTTCATTCATAGTAATTTTGAAAAGTGATGCATGTTTCACTACTCTTCATTAGTAGTAATTCTAAAAAATCTCTAGTCACGGTGAATTGACATTTGAAAATATTGTTTTCAAATATTAATTACACATTGATTACTAATTGGTAAGATTGAATATAATTATATTTAAATAGAACAAAAACTAATTTCATGTTTTAGTCTAATTGAAATATTGGATGATGAGACGATCAAATTATACGTTATAACTATGCATGGGCAGGTTATGTCAAATAATTTTAATATCCTAATATTTAGAATGTCATGAAACATTGTTAGACGTCTACTTATGACTATAAATTATTCGTTTAGAGAATTAAAAGATAAACTAAAAAGAGTTTTATTTATCTAATTCTAATTATAAATTAAATTACATTTATAATTATACTAACATATTGGGAACTTAATGGCCTAATGGGTCACACATGAAAGAACAATTTAAAAGAAAAACAAGGGATTAAATATGTGATATTATTTTCATTATAATTATAATTGAGTTAGGCTTCAATGATAGTTAGAAAATTAATTTCAATTGGATAGAAAACCTATATTCATTTTCTATAAATAGGAAAAAGATACCTAGAAGCAAGCACTTTTATCTTTTCCTCTCAAAGTGTTTGAATATTATTTTTTACTTAGTAGATACCGTTAAAGGTTGGATATATAAATATTTTATGATTGACAAAATTAAAATTACGAACATTTAAACCTTATTATTTCTAATTAGATTTTTAATTTATTTAATTAAATAGATCCATTCAAAAAATTGTAAAAATATTTTTCGTTGCGCTCATTATTTAATCACGGTTGATTATGATATCAGAGCTTACTTTAATTATATAACCTAAAAATTATTGCTTGATTATGATTGATTTGATATCTAGATTAATGATTAAAAACTAATTTTGTTATCTTGTATGTGTTTTCAAAAAAAACTATAAATTAAATATCACTTAGTTTAAAGCAACAATAAATCCAAGTAAAAATTGTGTTGAGATGCTAAGTTTAGAGAGGTTTAATAGTACAGAACCTTACCCCGAACTAATGTTATACTTTAAAGAAATCCCTTACTTTAAAGCATATGGAGAAATTTGTTTAAAGCTCCACTTTATACTTTGTTCCTTAAAAAAGAAAACAAGTTGATGCATGCCTCCACCTTGTTTTGGAGTTTCTAAATAATGGAATAGCATGTCCCTTTTTGCTTTTGCTTTTGGAAAACAATATTGATTAAATTTTTTTGCATGCGTCACTGGAGCTGGTAAAAAAGGGAAACTAAGAGAAAGTTAAAGTATCTGCAAACAGATAATGGAGGTGAGAATCCTTCCAAGGTATTTGAAGATTAATGTACATTGGATGACATTAGATATGAGAAAACCGAACCTAATACTCCACAACATAATGCTTTTACTGAAAGGATGAACAAAACAATTGTGGAGAAGATTTGTTGCATGCTCAGAATGTCCAAGTTGCCAAAGACATTTTAAGGTGAAGTAGTTAAAACTACAATTTATTTATTTAACCAAGTTCCCTCATTTCCCTTGAATTTTAAGATTTTCGAGAGAGCGTGGATAGGTAAAGATCTTATATATCATAGAGTATTTGACTATAAGATATTTAAACATGTGCCTAAGGATCAAAGATAGGAGCTTGACTCAAAGGTAGTACCTTACAACTTTGTTGACTATAGTGGTGATTAATATGGTTTCAAACTCTATGATCCATAAAAGCTTAAAATGGTCAGGAGTAGGGATGTCGTATTTTAAGAGCACCAGAGAGGTGCTGATCTTTTGAGAGGAGATAAGGTTACTCACAGTAGCTCATCTTATGATATTGTTAATTCTTCTCCAATTTCTACCATTACTAAACAGTCTGCGCAGGTAAAGGAGATGAAGTGTGTGACCAAACACACATTAATGGTCATTTTTACTTTTTACTCTTTTAACTTGCATCACTATTTTCCTGTTACATCTGCATGTGGGTATGTCGGAAACAACCTCTTTATTATGTAGGGGTAAGGTTGCGTATTATCAGACCTCCCCAGATCTCGCTTCACTGTGGGACTTCGGATTAGGTGTGATGATGATGATGAGGTGCAATAAGGTAATGGTGAGTTACATGAACCACACTTAGAAAATGCTAAAGATGAAGTCATTGAGGATAATGAGTAGGAGGAGCAGTTGGATCCAATAGCTAATGATATACAACTTCAAAGGTCGACAAGGGAGAAAAGGCCTTCTATTAGATATCCAAGTACAAAATATTTGTTGGTTATTATTGAGGGAGAGCCTAAAAATGTGCAAGAGGTTACATTTTATAAAGACAAAGATCTCTAGCTCATGGCTATGTAAGAAGAGATTAACTCTCTGAAGAAGAATGATACATATGAACTTGTGAAGCTTCTAAAAGACAAAAAGACACTGAAGACTAAATGGGTGTTTAAGATAAAGAAAGATGGTGACAAGCCAATGAAGCATAAGGCTAGGCCATTAGTGAAAGGGTTCTATCAAAAGAAAGGTACAAAATTTGATGAAATATTCTCCCCAATATTTAAGATGATCTCAATTCAAATAGTGTTGGGTTTGACTGCCTGCTTGGATCTTGAACTTGAGTAGTTTGATGCTAAAACAACGTTTTTGCTTGTAGATTTAGAAGAAGGATATATACATAGAGCAACAAGAGGGTTTTAAAGCTAAAGGCAAGGATAATCTTGTCTACATGTTGAAGAAAAGTTTATATAGGTTAAAACAAGTTCCAAGGTAGTGGTATCAGAAGTTCAACTCTTTTATGTTGGGTTATCGTTACAAGCAAATTTGTACCAATCCTTGTGTGTATTTCAAGAAGTTCACGGGTGGGAACTTCATCATTTTTCTTATATAGGTTTATGATATGTTGATTGTGGATCAAGACATTAGAAGAATCCAAAAATTGAAGGTGCATTTGTCTAAATCTTTTGATATGTAAGATTTGGGACTGTAAAGTAGATTTTAGGCATAAAAATGACTCGAGACTGGAATAGTAGGAAACTATAGTTGTCACAAGAAAGTTATATCAAACGATTGATTGAAATATTTAATATGAAGCATGCCAATTCAGTTAGCAGGCCATTGACACCACACTTCAAGTTGAGTAAATATGCATATCCCTCAATAGAAAAAGGAGAAAGATGGTATGTTTTCTATTCCATACTCATTTATATTAAGGTCTTTGATATATGCAACGGTGTGTATAAGGCCAAATATTGCATAGGCTATTGGGTTAGTGAGCAGATACTTATCTAATCTAGAGAAGGTTCATTGGGAAGTAGTGAAATGGATTTTTGAGATACTTGAAAGGTACGTCAAAGTGGATTTTGTGTTTTGGTGATGGTGAACCAATTTTAGAAGGTTATACGGATGCAAATATGGCTGGAGATCTTGATAGAAGAAAATTTATTTTTGGTTTTCTATTCAAGTTTACATGGGGAACCATTTCATGACAGTCTGATAAGCGCAAAATATTACATCTTTTATCCTCCTAAACTTAGTCCATTTAGTTATTTTATTACACAATTGGGCATGATTAATCATATTTTATTATTTAATGCCTAAATTATTTCTTCTAAATTTTCCTACAAAAATTAGCTTAAGTTGAAATGTTTTTTATTGTAGATTAATAGACTAATGCAATTAGAGAAGACGTCAAAACGACAACGCAAGCAGCAGTAGGAAGCAAAGCAAAATGTTAGCAGATGGATAATGAAGCAAAAAACGCAACACCACAAGAAGAAAACATAGGACAACAAAAATAAAAAGGCAACTCTAGCAGAAGAAAAATGCTCCAGTAAATGAGAAATGTTTCAAAACGACAATCCAAAAAGGGAAGCAATTAAGCAAAAAATAGCAGAGTAAAAGACAACCAGCAATCCATCAAAATGAGGTAATACAGCAAAAGTAGTCCAAACCAGAAAAACAAAACATAATGTAGGACCAAAACAACAAAAATGTATAGTAGGGTAAAGGAGGAAAATGACAGCAGCAGATGATTAAAGCATCAGCAACCCATAAAACACAAACAGTCGACGCCAATAACAAACAACAGTCCAAGCTCAACATAGAAACGACAACGCAAAGCAGAAGCAGAAATGAAAATGCATGGCAAAGGAAAACAACAAAAACAAAATCAGTTGGGAGACAAATGAAGCGAAACGTAAACGGTAGAAATACAAGGGTCTGCAGATGAAGAGAAGAAGAAATGCACAGCAGTTGAGAGAAGAAATAAAAAAGTAGCAGTTGGTAAATGAAGTGAAACGTAAGAATCCCAGGAAGAGACCCGACGTTCTTTCTTCAAAATGGAAGAGTTAAGAGGAAGCTTATTAAAAATGCATAAAAACGTGGCTTTTGGGTGTCTTGGCAACCAATAAAAAGAAAGGACAACAATGGAAATAGGCACTACAACAAAAATGACATACGGTAACAGGTGATAAGTGTTATTAAATATGAATGATAACACTAATGAGTTTGCTATAATAGCTCATGTTACTAAAGATATGATGCTTTAGTAACAGTTTTGACATGTTATTGTCGAGTTTAATATGACATTTATTGATAG